>SSSI01002729.1:0-15866 GCA_004796505.1 Oryzaephilus surinamensis
TTATTTTTCTACAATTGGCAACAATTGACTTTAGTAATATTTTTTGACAGCATACGAAAGAAGTCCCTTGAAACATATTTCTCGCACTTTAGACAAATTTAACATATATTATGTACATATTTATTTATTAAAAAAATTGAACCATTTTACATTTATGTCCAAACTTGTTTGAAAGTTTTTAACAAACTTTGTAAAATGACCGTATAATTTATCCATGCAAAAACACACAAGTGTTTTCAATTGTTTAACATTTTCATAGTTAAAATGTATGTAAAATATATACAGAGAAAAGCATCCCCCAAACATACATAATAATACTTAAAAACATTTTAATGCACATTTACATATTAATGACTTTGTGTTAATTTCTACCATATTCAGTTGAATATTTTTAATAAAATAACGTCGGAGTTGAAACAGAAGAAAATTATATACAAAACTTTGAAAATTTACATAAAATTCGTAAAAAAAAAGTTGAAAATCCAGCCCTGAAGATCTACGTCACACACAAATCCATAGGCGGAGGGGGTGGGGGGTTTGTTTTGTTATTGTAGGTGAATAAGTTATAAGGGTAGCATTATTACGCAATTATTAAAGCCCTGCGAATTTGTCCAAATAATACGAATTTTTTTCTTATAATAATACTTGGGTGTCCACCCTTATCGAAACATATACACCCCCCACGACTGTATCCACATAAAGGGGCTGTATTAGAATATATACATACATATATATATTATGGTAGTGTAAAGAGAGGGTTCCAGTTCAGTAACCGAGAAACTGAACGACGCAAGCGCCACCATTTTGGTCGATATTATATATAAGCGAAACAACTCTCATTCTCATCCCACCCCCGAAAAATAATAAAAATTGCACCCTCTATCATTTTCACTTTAAACCATCTCCCTCTTATTCGAAACACAGATGATTATTGTAAGTTTGTTGGTACAAATTTTGGGGAACATTTTCCATTTCCATCAAAAATATTGTTGTTGTTACAAGTGTGCTGCGGTTTAGTAGGGGAATTATTCACAAAAACAAATACACTAAATCGTATGGCGGTAGTTTTGACGCAATTAATTGAATTTTGATTGAAATTCGATTTTGAAACAATTTTTATTGGGGTTTGTCAATTGAATCAATAAATAACAGTTTATTGTTTGCCGTATAAATTGTCTAGATTAGATCGTATATACAGGGTAGGCTTTAAAAGGGATTTAAGTTAATCGTAAATCACATAGACTGTCGATTAAAGCTTAGTAGGCTTAGTAATAATTGCACATATATACAGAATTATGAATATTTAATTGATTTTAATTTTATTTTTGCTAAAGTTGGCCGTAAAAATGCTTTTACATTTATAAGATTTTATCGAATTGAATCCTCAAGCTTTGTACTATAAGATTAAAGAGAAAATTGAGTGGTTTTAAAGTATGTATGTAGAAAAATCGATTTTATATCACTGTATTCAAGTTTTTGGTGCAATCTTTCAAGGTTATTTGTAAAAGTTTCTAATTATATTTTAGGAAAAATTCGTTTTAAAGACTAGTTTTCAGGAAAAACTAACAAATTGCCAAATTTTAGTGCTGAATTTTATTAAAAAATTTCATTTTCCAGTTAGAGTTTTCGTGTTGTATTATTTTATTGAAACTTATTGCTAACTTCATACTTCTTAATGTAAATATCAAGTTCAAAACCATTATATTCGCGTATTAAATTACAAAATTCACTGAGTAATAGAATTTTTACACAAATAATACCCAACAAAACGTAATAAGAAAAATTTTAAATCAAAATAGTAAAAAAATGGTTGTTAGAGTAGACGAAGAAGACGACAATTTTACAAAATAAACGTGTAAGCAACGTAAAAACACCATTTCAAATTAATTTCGTATATAAATTCAATAAAAAAATTAAATTATAAACTAGTTAATCATATCAACCAGCATTACTGTTAAAATTACAACCCCCACCCCAAATTGACATCCCCTTTGCAATTAATTAACTAGTAAATAACTAATGGCAGTGAAAATTGTTAAAATGATAACGAATGCCATTAAAATATAGTAGGAAACAAACGAAAATTCAAAACATCCCCCTTGTACACCCCTCGGTCATATTATTATGGGTGTGTATTATAAGGGTAAGGTAATTTTAATTTAATATAGCTAGCTTTAAGGTTGGCATTATGTATAAGGGAATGTTTTGTGTATTTAGAGTATATAGGTATGACTTTTATATAAAAAAAAAGGGGAAAACAACCCCCTTTTACTTTTTAATCATCATTTTCGACTTTCTTCATTTGTAATGATGCTAATTTTGTCTTATTTAGATAAAATTTAATTAAAAATTATAAAATAACATGTAACTTACCCTTTTTCCGTAAAAATTTGCAGGTTATGTTGAATTATGTTTGTCTCATCTGTAATTAAAAATTGGAAAAAATTAATTCAATTAGTGCGAATATAGATTTTTAATGAATTTACACACGTAATTTAATCTACATACAAGCCGAACACTAAATTAAAACTTATTTAACCTACATTAAAGGTAATTAAATGGAAAATGGGGGTGAGAGGGAGCCACTTTAAAATTTACTTTTAATAACAAAAAAAAAACGCCTTAAAAGCTCTTTATACGCGAAAAAAACATCAGCAAGGAATTATTTTTTATTTGTAAAGCCCATAATTTCATTTTAATAAAAAAAAACGTCCGAAATAATGGATTTGGTATGGGATTGTGTCAGTTTTAGTGGACGATTTAATTCCTATGAGGATATGGTGGGATTATTAATTGAAGTGAAAGCATATTTACTGGATATCATCCCTTATTCAACCCCTTCAACTGACTATCCGTATGTCACTTTAGAAACACACAAGTCTGGATGGTTACAAAAAAATTACATCAAAGTTGGCCGTGGAAAATCCATTGCGAGATTACCTTTTGAGGTTATTAACTTAATGGAATGTCATCATTTTTTTAATTTGAAGTAGTTTCATTAGAAAAAATTGTAAACGAGTCTAATTGCACAAAAAAATGAATAAGTTCTAATTAAAGGAAATCAATGACTATTATTATTTACGATTTCTGGGAATTACCGAGTGACTTTTTTTATTTTATTAAGTTTGCATGAGAAACGTTTGAATAAATCATATAGCAAAAAAAAATGAGGAAAATTTAATTAAATTTGTTATTAGAAAATAAATTTAAAAGCGTTATGAATTTTTATTTCAATGGAAATGGTGGTTTTTCATGACACCAACATGATTTTTAATAAAAAAAAAATAACCAAATAAGCAACGCCAACTTTTTTTTAATAAAGAACAGGAATATCGAATTAAATTTTTTATTGAATTGAAATTTAACGTTTTTCCCAATTTATTACAAAGATATTAAAAAGAAAATTGAATAGATTGTATTACAAGTGGCTATTTTAAATCAAATTATAAAAAAAATGTAAAATTAATAATAATTGTCGAAAACACCCTCAAAAAAAATAAACTTGTTGCCTAAGTAAAACTCCTGGGGATGAAAAAATGTCAAGGATACAAACAATTTCCATCACATGCAGCTGAATTTGAATGAAAACTCATCACTCAATTTTTTATTAGCCATCTCATGTACAGAAAATTACCAGAAGGGATAAAAATATGTGACATTTAAACGAGTTGACAAGTTTGAACAAAAAAAAAAGAAAAACGGAGAAAACCTTAAACGGTAATAGTGTGTTTAACGAAAAGGAGGTTATATTTTATACAAGGGCCGTTTCCCCATTAGTTTTCCACCGGCAACAAACACACTTGCTGCTACATGTAGAAAGTTTCACTATGTCTTTTTCATTGATCGGTCCACGTTGTTATTACGTCACATGAAAGCATGTCAGTACGATATGGGGGTTGCGGAATTTCCGCTTATTTTCAACCACAAGACAAAATTCTCACACCATTGAACGGAATAACAATAATAATTCTATTTATTTAACGAAATTCAACAAAATTAAAATTACAGCCAACTTTTTTCATTGTCTGCAAACTTTTTACATTCACTGTAATTTTCATTTACTTGTAAAACGATTTTTATTTTATAGACTAAAATGCAGTGGTAGTTTTGCATATTTTTCTGAAATCGTAAAACTTATTCAAACCATTTTATACGTTTTTTTTTAGTGGAAATTCAATTTAAACTTTCAACTGTAATTGTAACACAATCTGTGTGAAAAAGACGTGAATTTCCACTTTGGTAAAAGGGATGTGTTTAAGTTTGTGTGGAAAATTAATTATAATTTCAGAAAACACTCATATGTCACTAACAGTTCCAACAATTAAACACTCCAGTTTGTATCAACAAGTCTGCAGAAACCTTTATTACTGCTAAAAAAATTAGATTTTTTCAAAATAATTCCCCCGTGAAAATTATCACAGATTTCAGCATACATTAACATTAAAACAACTTTTATTGGTAGAACGAACGAGACGTTTTTCATTTAATATTATTACCCGCCAACTATAAAAAAACGTAACATTTATTATTCAAAAGTTGAAACGAAAAGAAAAAGGAAAATCGTAATCGTTTAACAGGTCAATTTTTGTCACATAACATATAAAATTACTTTACAAATCGAATTTATTGCAAGTTTTCCGTCTGGGTTTATTTCATCATAGCAGGCCGGTGGAAAAGGTTGCACGGCGGCGGCATTATTTAATTATTCAGACGGCTTTGCACGTTTCCGTGTGTGTAAACACGGCCGTGAAGCCGGCCCTGCGTTTACATAAACTTTGCACCCCTTTTCATCGCATTTTGTAACAACCCGACCATTTTGTCTACAGTTACATTTCTATACATATAATAATGTTAATTATGAATTGACTATTATAGTTTTATTAGTTGCGGGCGTGGTTTATATATTATATTGATCTGGTGCCCTTCATTCAACGGCCCTTTGACAAACTAGCCCAATAAGCAACAAAAAAAAACTGTCGAAACATGTAAACTTTTCTGTATTTTAACTGTTTGGTGGAAATTTATTGATTAGTTTGTTTGAATGAAAATTTTTCAAGAATTCGTTTCGGTTTCAAGATTGGATACTGGCCAAAATTTTGTGCAAAATCAACATTTAATGATATAACAAGTACGCAAATTTTATTAAAACAACAAGTTACAACATTTACAATTTATGATTATGTAGAAAATTGGTTTTGTTGTTAATTAAACGATTTGTAAAATTTATTTTTAGATGCGGTCATACCTAACCTAAAAAATTGCGGTAAATTTTTTTTTTTCGGAAAATTGACAGCTAATTGTCAATTATTTTACAATGTATTTGTTACAAACAGTATAAATAATTAAAATTTGTTTATAATAATAATGATTTGCGAAAAAAGTGGAAATAAAAAACTTTAACTGTCAGTATAATAATCGATTTCAAAGCCCACTCGTTATTTGTCAAGAGTTGGTGAGAAAAATAAAAATTGACAACATACTTACATTCTTGTAGTAAACAAAGTTGTTGAACAGCTTACGTATTTAATAACTTTTATGTAAAACACTAAACAAATGTTAATTTTAACACAAAAACATGAAAAAAACTGTTTTTTTTTCTACAACATAACACAGAGAAAGTCAAGCGCCGACTTGGTGGCACAAGTAGGCTGGTAAGAAAGCGCATGCGCTTATAAAACGCCACCAGGTAGCACCACCAGTCACCACAACACAACAGTGACTTTCAGCCTCGTACAGTTGGTAATACAGTTTGTTTTGTGCTAAAGGTTAGAATTTGCGCCCGAAATAAACAAATAAACACGAAAAATGGGTGATATGTTGAAAGAATTACGTGAAAAATCAAGAAAACGTAAACAATTGTTGGCACAATCGGTGGGAAATTTAAAATGTTTTGAGATTGTTTAATTTTCGTTGGTAATTTTTTAGTTGGGTGTATCAGGGGCGGAAGAATTACGACAAGTTTTGGGTACTGCCGACGTACCGTGCAAAAAAAACGACGCCAAAGGCGATTTAAACAGTCAGGATAACGAAAAATACGATTATAAGCAAGACAAAGACGATGAAATGGTGTACAGAGATTCGTCCACCTTCCTAAAAGTAAAACAAACCGCATTTACGGATTTTTTTTGTTATCAAAACTATTTTAGGGCACACAGTCATCAAATCCGCACAACGACTATTGTCAACACTTTGTCGACACCGGACAACGTCCACAAAACTTTATACGCGACGTTGGACTAGCTGACCGGTTCGAAGAATACCCAAAATTGCGTGAACTCATTAAATTAAAAGACGAATTAATTGCCCAAACGGCCAATCCGCCAATGTACTTAAAATGCGACTTAAGTACATTCGATTTGAAGACAATCAGTACGAAATTCGATGTAATACTCATTGAACCACCGTTGGAAGAGTACCAACGCACAATGGGGGCGACAAACACGCAATTTTGGTCGTGGGATCAAATTATGAACCTGGAGGTGGGCGAAGTGGCGGCCCAACGCAGTTTCGTGTTCTTGTGGTGTGGCAGTAGCGAAGGTTTGGATATGGGCCGGGTGTGTTTACGTAAATGGGGCTTCAGACGGTGTGAGGACATTTGTTGGATACGAACGAATATAAAAAATCCGGGCCATTCGAAGAACTTGGAGCCGAAGGCGGTGTTCCAACGTACCAAAGAGCACTGTTTGATGGGCATTAAGGGGACGGTGAGACGATCAACTGATGGTGATTTTATTCACGCTAATGTTGATATAGATTTAATTATTTCCGAAGAGAATGAATACGGCAGTTTGGAAAAACCGGTTGAAATATTTCACATTATCGAGCATTTCTGTTTGGGGCGCAGAAGATTGCATTTATTTGGACGGGATAGTACAATAAGGCCCGGTTGGCTCACTATCGGGCCGGAATTGACGAATTCAAACTTTAATAACGATTTGTATGCCAGTTATTTTGCTGGTACGAACACAACCACCGGTTGTACGGACCGAATCGAAGCGTTAAGGCCGAAAAGTCCACCGCCAAAGGGGAAAGGGAATGCTGGCGGGCGAGGAAGAAGTAGTTTTCAAAGGGGCAGAGGCCGCGGTCGGTAATGTAGTGATCTTTTTTTAAATTGTCAACTTTTTGCGAATAAAACAACAAGAATATTTTAACATTTTATTTTTTTTTAATTTATTAAGTAGTCAGTTAGTTTCCTTATTTTTCTCAGATCTATTTTTACTCACAAATTAATGAACACAAAAACTGTTTCTTTTTTTGCCTAAATTCTAACTACTATTTTGTGTTTAATTTTTTTTGCACTTATCACAAAATCGAAGCTATAAATCATTATTTTATAATTAATATTTTATAAAAACTATGCAATATACATAAAGATCTATATATAAAAATAGTATTCGTTTGGATTGTACGAATAGTATTTTAATTATTTTTTTTTTACTTTTTTTTACAAAGACACCCTATCACATTTAATCTTAATAATAAACAATTTCTTTTTATACATGGTTTTTAAGTGAATACCAAATTTTACATTTAAAAAACACAAATGTAACCTGAAGTTCATTAAAATGGTTACAAATAAATTATTAAAATCGGCTAAAAAACTTAAAATTTGGCATTGTAAGTACAATTTGAAAATAAAATTAGAAAAAAAAAACCGAAAAAACAAATTTACGATCTAAAAAAATAATAATAATTCCTTAATTTAATTTTTTTTATTAAAATTATATTTCGAAGTTATAAAAAAAAAGAACTAAAAACTAATTTTTTTCAAGATCTATAACAAAACAAATAATTACAGCCTTTTTAGAGGAAGAGAGAAATTTGTTCAGTGGACAATTATTATAAATAAAATTCGTATACCATTATTGACAAGAAATGAATTTTTACTGATTTTACTTTCAGTCTTTAAAAACAAACTATTTTTTATATATTTATTAAAAATTTTTAATAAAATACTGTCACAAAATCGGTCCACTTCATATTTTTTTATTAAAAAATAAAACCAGTTAGTACGAATTTATTGATTTTTTTCACATGGAAAAAAATGGCAAACTTTAATAAAACTGGGAAAGGGTAACCAAAAACTTTACAATAAATTGGCAAGATAATAATAATTATTAAATTAATTAATAAAAAAAATAACAAATGAGATCAAAATAAAAAAAAATATATGATTTGTACTTAAACAAACACAACGTGTTCAAAAAAACTGGTTTCAAAAAGGTATAAATTTTCGAAATTTCCATTTAAACCTATTGTTTTAACAATGTAAAGCAAGCATGAATGAAATATACACAAAATAAAATATATTATGAATGATGAGAGTGAATCTAAAAGCGACCCATGCATTTTATTTATTATTTTTTTTTTGAATTGTTCTTTTTACATAGTAAATATTTACACCTAAAAATTGTATTCGATGACATGCCACACATACATACACACTTTCACAATTTTATTTTGTTTGTGTGTAAAATTTCACAAGTATGTTGATTCTCCTGCAAATTAACCCCAAAATTAACAACAAAAAAATAAACAAAAACGTAAAAAAAAATTAATAAAATAGACAACAACATAACAAAACAACAATTCGGCAAGAATTTCCAAACCGTAATTCAAAAATTTCCGTATAAATATACATTGATAATTTATTATTTATTTAAATAATGAATAGAAAACAGTTTAATAAACATAATTTAATGGAAATAGCCCGAATTTCGGTATTATTGATTGTCCCAACACAAAGGTTCCTTCTTTTTTAATAATATATTTTATTTTTGAGGTAGATAAAAGACACCTACTTCGATTATTAAACTGTTTTCTATTATTTAAATTTGTTATTGCAAGTTTTGTACTGTTTTTTACGACCCAATCAATGTGAATAGGGAAAAATTAATCAATCAATGTGCCGAGATTTAATAACGAATAAAAATAAATTATTAAAAAAAAAAAAAAACAAAATCACACAATTAATAATTCGGGCTGTTGTTCACTACTACTTGATGTTAGTTGGGATGCTATTTCACATTCGGAGAGGATGCGATAACCAACACCACGTGGATCCAAATGATGTTCACCACCATCCAATAGAACTAATCAATTTCGATAAAAAGATACCCCAAAAACAATAGAAATAGATTGTTAGTTGAATTTTTTTTGGTGTAGAATTTTTAACAATGAATGAATTCAAAATGAAACATGCACAGTTAGTAAATAATTTAATGAAAACAAAAAAAATAATTACAATAATGGGAATGAGTAAGCTTATAAGCAGTTTTTTAATAATTATTATTGCTACGCCACCTAGTATATAAAATAATAACTATAAGTTTGCTGTTTTTGAGTTTGTGTGTGTGTGTGTGGGGTTGGTGGAAATTTTTTTTACAAGGCCAAATTTTCACTACTGTTTATATAGTTTCCTATTTTTTTTTTATTAAAAATATATACAAAAAAAAAACAAATCGAGGAAGAAAAGTGAAATAAATTAATTATATAATAAAACGTAAAACATTGGATAAAGGGGACGATTTTAATTGTATATATTTGTTTTTTTTTTTGAAATTTTATGTTAATTATCAACAATATGGCCAAAAAGTGCCTCACCACTGTCCCAATCGTCTTCTTCGTTTGTGTAATCGTCTGATGAATCGGAACTTTCACTCGGAGTACCTTGTTCTATGCACGATGGTGTACGTACAACGTACGAAACAGGACAATTGTGTTCGTTTGGGATCTTTTGTAGTATCAAAGTTAACTAGAAACATAAAATTAATGGAAATTGTTGAATTTATTGATAAATTTTTTAGATTAAAATCAAAAAATTCCATAATATCGAGCAAATTTTGTACTTTTTCACTATCTTATCTGATAATCTGATAAGCGGCTTCTAATAATTTCTAGTAAAATTCTAGGAAATCGCATTGAAATTTGGCGTACAAAAAAAATTCCAAAACATTTTCAATATTAACTTGTAATTGACCTTTTTAAACTAAACATTATTAATTAAATTGCTATCTGGGTGAAATGTTTTGACCCCGACAAATGTATAATAAAAATAATTAAAAAAATAAACTAAATAGGTAAAGATCGTAACAATTTTTTTTATCATTATTGTACTTATATTAAAATTTTTTAGATTAAAAATCAAAAACTGTTATAATAATAGCAAAAATTCCATTTGTACGAAATCATACATTTTTAACAAATGAATTGGACGTTTTCGGGGTCAAATAATTGACTCATCAATTAATTAAAACACGATTTTAATATAATAAATGAAAATACAAACCTGAAAATCCTGACTAAATACTTTATCCTGTTTAATTTTCTTATTAATAATATCCAATTCGTTCTTTTTAAAATTTAATACATATGTACTTGTATCATCACTATTCGTACCATTTAAATCCATGAAACCGTTCACATCAATTCGTTCACAAACAAAAAATGTATTAAACCAAAACCGAAACAATTTCTTTCTTGGTCCAATTTTCGGTTTATTATAAAATTCCACTTTAATATCACCGCTCAACGGTAAACAATAATCTAATTTTATTGAAAATGGCGATTGGCCACCTTTTTTCACTTCATATACATCGTTCTTCCTTAATTTCTTTAATTTCTGCGTAAATTTTTCACCATCTTCTAAGATTGTTTGTTGTGATATTGAAAAACTTATTGAACCTTGTCCGCCAGCAAATTGTGGCACCGGATTTAAAATAAATTCTTTAATGTACATTAACACTGGCATATAATTGAATTGATTTCTCACTAATTGTTCATAATATTTAACGTAACGCACTTGCGACGGTATTGTAACACCTTTTCTATCCTGTGTACGCACTTGTCCATAATAATTTAATGCCTCTTCGGCCGTATTATACAAACCACTGTGTAATAGATAACAGCATATCATCGTACCAGTACGTCCTTTGCCAGCTTTGCAATGTACGGCCGCTAAATTTCGATCATCCTTCAATAACCATTCATTAACATCATTGCAAAATGGTTGGATGGATTCGATTTTCGGTGGATTGTGATCATCGAATGGATAGATTTTGACACGATTATGGAATTTCGTTTTGTCGTACGAACGTTCCGAACATAAATTATAAATATAGTAATGGTCCTTGTGTTTTGTGTCCAAAAATTTGACAACATCGTCTATGTGGTTGCGATAAACACCTTCAATACTGGATGCTGGATAACCCATTGCTATTATATTCGATGTTATATCTAAATTATTTGTTAAGAAACAATTTTTGTTATGATTTTAATGTATAAGTTATGGAATGGTTTGTAAAGGATACAAGTTAAATCCAAATCGAAGCCGTCCTGCTTGTATCGGTTCCGTTTTTTGCTAACAAGGCCCTTAATTGGATTCGTAATGTTCATATTTGAAAAGGATGTGGCCATAATTGTTGGATTTTGTTGAAATTTTGCACAAATCAACGGTGTACCATTAAATGATTGATTGTAATTGTCAATTGTTGTTGTTGTATCGTGATTTATATGTATTGGTGAAACGGCTGATTGAATTTGGCTACATATTTTTGAACTTTTTGCTGAAAACGAAAACGAATTGAAAAAATTATAACTTACACAAATTTAATTATACTAATTATAAATTTATTTCAAGCACTTTTGCATTTTGATAACATATTTATCTTAATTTTTTCCCTCTTTAGAGATAATTAACTACTTTAGATAAGCTAAAACTAATCATTTTTTTGTTTTATATTCGTATGTAATTAATGCACGTCGGCATTTAAACATATAGAAAAAAGTTAGTCTATATGGGAAAATTTGAAATTACCTTTAAATCTGTCCTTCGACTGTCTGCAACTGAAGCACAAACCCATAAATCGTTTTAACGAAATATCGCTTAATTAATATTGTAATTGGATTGTTTGAGCTTCGAAATATTGTATTTATATGTGAAGAAAAATCACAGATTCTTAACCAACAAAAAAAAATCGCCAAAAAAAAATTTAAAAATAAAACAGACAATATGCAAGCACTTTCTTCTTTCACTAACACTTTTCTATTGTAAAAATTGTTTTTTTTTTTGTATTAAAACTATTACTAAAACTGTAATCTTGTGTGATAAAAAAACCTCTACTCTTGATACACTCACACATATAGAAAATATATATAAAACAGAAAAAAAAACTACACCACATGCGTTATGGTTAAAATGCGCACCATAAATATATCACACACGATTTCCATTTTCGTTTATTAATATTATACATAACATGAATTAAATGTTGAGTTTTACTTAAATGATTTTTTTTCAAATAAAAATCAAGAAAAGCCAAACGCCTTTGTCTGCCTCTTTTCTAACCTGAATGTGAGTGAAAAGCTGTCAAAACCAACTTACAGGCAACTGTAATTTACGCGCCATATTCAACCATTCAACTACAGATGGCGTAACCATTTCAAAAGTTTAACTAACCTTTAGACTTTGGTCTTTATTTTCCATTTATTTTATTTTTAAAGATAAAAACTGATTTATATATTTAATTTTTCTTGTCATTGTTTTCATTATATTACGAAAATGAATTCGCTAAGTGTTTTAAAACGCGGTTTGGCCACATCGGCTGCAAGAAGTGCCATCAAGAATGTTACGGTTATTGGGGGCGGTTTAATGGGCTCTGGAATTGCTCAGGTAAGTTATTATATTATCATTGTGGTAGCAACGACAACATTTCGATTATATTAAGGTAGCAGCACAAGCTGGAAACAATGTAACCCTCCTAGAAGTAAATGGCGATCTTTTGAAAAAAGCCCAAGGCGGAATTTCGGCTAGTTTAGCCCGTGTAGCTAAAAAACTGTACAAAGACGATGCCGCAGCAGCCACCAAGTTCATCGAAGAGACTCAATCGCGCATTAAAGGCTCTACCCAGCCCACTGAATCAGTTCAAGACTCTGATTTGGTTGTCGAAGCAATTGTTGAGAAAATGGAAATAAAACACCAATTATTCAAGAGTTTAGACAGTGCTGCACCAAGTAAAACGATTTTTGCATCGAATACAAGCTCACTGTCGATTGGAGAGATTGCATCCGTAACGAATCGCAAAGATCGATTCGGTGGTCTACATTTTTTCAATCCAGTACCGGTTATGAAATTATTGGAAGTGATTAGAATTCCAGAAACGTCACAAGAAACCTACGAAGCACTAATGGCATGGGGCAAATCAATTGGAAAGACTTGTATCACGTGCAAAGACACACCCGGATTCGTTGTTAATCGATTATTGGTGCCTTATATTGGAGAGGCGATCAGAATGATGGAAAGAGGTGATTTTATTGTATAAAATTAATGTGTTTGTTGTGAGAAAAAATTGTTTAGGGGATGCCACACCGGAAGATATCGATATTGCTATGAAATTGGGCGCTGGATACCCAATGGGTCCTATCGAATTGTCCGATTACGTTGGACACGACACCAATTTGAATATTATGGAAGGTTGGCATAAAAAATTCCCAGATAATCCATTGTTTGTGCCGTCCGAATCGGAAAGGAAACTTGTGGCTGAAGGAAAATTGGGCAGAAAAACAGGGGAGGGCTATTATAAGTATACTAAATAAGAAATTTTCCAGTATTAATCTAAGAACAAAATAATGAGAACAAAGGCAGTAAAAACAAATGGAACTTTTATATTATTTTTAAGTAAAAATCTATTTTTACAAAAATAAAACTTGATTATTATATAAACAGGTTTATTTATACGATTTGTGGACTTTTGTAACGTACGGTGATAAGGAAGGTGGTAGAAAACACGTTATTTATTTGTTTAAATTATTTATTAACATATAAAATGGCAGCCATTGATATTAAATTACAATTGATATAAATTAATAAATGATTTTCTAATAAAAAAACACATTCTAGTGGTAACAAAAATTAAAAAAAAATATATATATAAAATAATTTCAATGAGACTAGCGCGCATTGAATTTTAGATATAAAAATATTCTTAAATTGGTAACTTGAATTAATTTTTACAAGTAAAATTACATATTATTTATAATAATAAAAAATAAAATACCAGAGACGTAATTTTGGCACATCAAATATCTAAAAACTAATAGGACTACGTTTAGCTACTTTATACACTATTGATTTTTTCATATGGACGGAATTTTTTTATTAAATAACGATCAAATATGTTAGTTAAGGATTGCATCGACAAACACAACACGAAGGGAATAAAAACCAATCCATAAAGATGCCCTTACAGTCATTGTCTGGATCGTAGGCCAATAAACGATGCCATTTGTATTTTTGTTCGCATCCACAATCGCCACTGCAACGATTTGTTCGAGCTTTTCTATAAATGAAACAGTCAAAACCAGTTGTTTTGAAAAAATTCCGATTTTCCAATACTTACGCACACACTTCCTGGTGTATGGCCTGTTCGAAATGTTGAGTATTCACAATAGCACGTATTTTTCCAGCTGAATTTGATGCCCAATACGGTGTTACAATTTCAACTTTACTTTCGCAAGCATCCACTCTAAAAAAAGCGAACAAATCTAAAATTAAGAACCCAAACTAGACCCGACAAACAAGTTTTTACCGGCCAGTCTCAGAACTTTGATTATTTCTAAAATTTTGTCTAATAGTGCGTATTTTATGTGGAAACACCTCGTCGGGGCCTGGATCGAAATGTACGTCTGGAACGCCTGGTTTTGTGGATCGTTTTCGTTTCGTTGATGTACCATCTGGTGGTGTCATATCGAATTCACCATACATACGCTTCATTAAGGCTTTATTCTCGTCTATAAATAATTCTATACGATCTCTGAAACGTGTTTTTATGGAATAATTTCTGGAAGTTTTTATGGACGATGGAAAAACTTACAATGGATATGAATTGCCCGCTTTTGGACAAAACAGGGCTTGGTGTCTTTTTATACAAGGAACTCCACGAATATATTCGCCACGTAATTCTAATCCTAATGCTACTGATAGAGCCGTCCATAATATCTTAAAAAAAACCAATCGTTAATATTTTCAAAAATTGGTAGTTGGCCGTGTTTTGTTGGTTGCATAACTCAAAGCATAATTTTCGAATAAATTTGAATTTTTAAATCATTATTGAGAGAAATTTTAACAAACATTTTTTTGTCTTATGCTTAATTAAAGAACAAATTGTCACTATTTAAACAAAAAACACCACTAATCTAATAAATTATATTAAAAAGTGCCTTGAAACTTTTCTTGCGAGATGAATTTTTAACTAATTATTCACAAACAATCATTTTATAAAAAACCAATCGTTAATATTTTCAAAAATTGGTAAAGTTGATCGTGTTTTGTTGGTTGCGTAACTCAAAGCATAATTTTCAAATAAATTTGAATTTTTAAATCATTATTGAGAGCAATTTTAACAACCAATTTTTTTGTATTATCCTTAATTAAAGAACAAATTGTCACTATTTAAACAAAAAAAACCACTAATCTAATAAATTATATTAAAAAGTGTCTTGAAACTTTTCTTGTGTGATGAATTTTTGACTAAGTATTCACAAACAATCATTTTATTCAATACAATTACGTAGCCTTTGAACAAAATTAGGGTAAAAAGTGTACACAAGGTCTTTAATCATAAATAATGATAAAATATTACCTCTCTAAAGTGGTAAAAATCAATACAGTGGCAAAATGATAATAAATGTGTGAACGCATTATTATTATTTGTTGGACAAGTCGAGGTTGAATTCTATTTTAAATAAATAAAAAAAATAATAACAATTGTAACACCGGAAAAGAGTGAAAAAAATCCGGTACTATGGGGCGGGCGTGTCAAGGTAAAACTGAAAACTTTCATTGTTACTCCAAGCCTTTTTCTGGTCAC
>SSSI01002739.1:0-18636 GCA_004796505.1 Oryzaephilus surinamensis
GAGTGGGACCAGTGGAAAAAGGTAAGTACGCATATAAAACAACTGCGTAATTAATTTATTAAGTACTTTTGTATGGAATGCACGTTTGTAATCTGACTTTCTGTTGAACCACGTTGTATGTTCGTTGAGATTTGTCCATGTAGTCGTTTATAACAGATCCAAAGCCGGGTCCGGTAAAGTTTATGTTGTTGCTTATTTCAACAAATTTTCAATTCTAACATGAACTATACGTTGTTTTTAAATGATTTTTGAAAAAAAAATTGCGGAAAATCCACAATTTTTTTGAAAAAAAAAATGAAAAATACGTTTCACACCAAATTTTAATGAACTTCTAATCCCTGAACCGACCATTAAAAAAATCATAAAAATTGATTGAGTTTGTTGTGATGAGTTTTTGGCTTCGCTGACGCGAAGCCAAAATCTCACACTTTTACCTAAATCTAAACCTAACCTAACCTAACCTAAACCTAACCTAATCTTCGCTAACCAGTGTCAATATTTTCTTTATTTAAAAAGGAAAGAAAATGTTTATATTCCAAACAAAAAACACAAAAAAAAGACCAAAGCCAAAATCTCACAATATTTACCGTAAACATTCCTAATATTTTCAAAATCCATAATAAAAAATTATAATAAACGCTGTCATTCGTTAAAATAACATTAAAACATGTAATATGTAATGGCGTTCAAAACGAACATAGCCGCCTATTAAAAATTTGGAAATATTTGTGAAAATAATTGTAATTTTAGTAGATTATAACCTCAAAATGTTGAATGTTTTAATAAAATTTTTAACTTTTTTGTGAATAAATTTAATTCCTCCGTACCTCATTTTAAATAAAATGTGTTTCTAAACGTGTTCCTAAAGTTTGGTACAAAAATTTGTAGAAATAAGCAACAACATAAACTTTACCGGAGCCCATACAACCCAATTACGCAAAAGGGTTTGCAATCGTGCAAATACTGATGGTCATTTCATTAATATCCACCCATGAATGTCTAAAATTAACTCACACTAATATGAAATAATAATAATTACATTTGGTTGAAAGTTTATTTTAAGCAAATCCAAAATTTTGACATGGCGTATAATAAATGATAAATTTTCGTGAAAAAAATGTTTTCGCTTTAATAAAATAATTTTCTGCCAACACTTTGCAGACATAACGAAATCTTATATTTAATTAGATATAATGTACGGCATAAATTTACTGTCATAATGAATTATTTTAAATAAGACATACATATATATATATTAGTAACACTTTTTTCAGTTGCGTGCGGTTTGGATTTGTTTTAAAAAACACGCACCATAATTATATCATAGTCTTTTCATTATATTTCAACGTTTATAAATGAAAAAAAAATATTTGATGCATTTATGCAAGTATTGGTAAAATTTTATTAATAATCAAACCAGACAACATCATAAATTCTGTTGTATTGTTAAAATTACCAACTAAAAACAATAAAAAACTGAAAACAATGTGAAATAAACAATTTTCCACTAAAGTAAAATACATCTTGTTTATTTTTTTTGTATTTTATCAATAAATACAATTCCTTTTTTATTGTTTTCCTATTGCAATTTTCGAAAAACATTATTACTACCACAAAACAAAATGCTATATGCATTTTCATTTGTAATTCATAAACATTATTGTCGTATAAATAAAAAACAATTTGTACATTTTGCATTATCGTTAACGTAAATCTAAATTTTATATATTTATAACTACAAGCTAAATCCATGTTATGTATATATGTATAGTAATAAATGAATATTAAAGTTAAATGATGGAAAATTCAGAAAAATCTAATTTGCTTTTAGCCTGTTCAAATATTATTAAAAACACTCATATATTATTGGAAAACAATGGCATTACTATACTATATGGGGTGGTGTTTTCCAAAAAGGAATAGAAATTGCTCTGACACATGCCATATGAAATCTGCATTTTACAACAATATGACGCTTTTTTGCTTGTGCTTACTGATGTTATGTATATACATATACATATATATGTATGTGTATCCGACATGCAAGGAAATCATTTTACCTGTTACATTCCGAAATACACATGAATTTTTCACCTTAAACGATTTCTAAATGGCTAAAGAGAAAAAGAGAGCGCGATATACAATATATAGAAAGGCTTTTGAATAAATTGTTTTATGGTTTTCAATCGGTGTGTGTGTGGGAAATAAATATAAATCTAATGCAAAATGTATATAAAATGTTTATAAATATTGTTCACCAATTTCAACAAAATGGAACATTCGATTTTTTAACTTTTAGTTGTTTTATATATAAATATTTGATGAAATCACGTATTATCTACAAATATTTTAATCAAATGTAAAAATGATGTAAATAATATATATAGCCACTTTTAAATAAAAATATACGAGTAATTATTATTAAAAATAAATATCTACGTCATAATTTATGCACGAGTGATGATAATTTTAGTTAAAAAGTTATGAATTAACTACAATGAATGTTGGCACTCCGTTTTTTTTTATATTTTCTGTTTACAAAATACTGTGTTGAGTCAAGTACATACTCGTAGGTATATACGAGTATATATGTAATATATTATGTTTCATATTTAAAATGAAAAATTGTTGTTTTCAAAATAATAGAATCCAACCGAGTAATAAAATGTAATAATTTCAACAATTCAATCTTTCTTGAACATTATTTTTTAACAGGCATTAATAATAATGAATCTTTCTATTAAAAATTTAAATTTAATACACTTTTATACGTTCATCTTTAAAAATTCAACTTCCTATTTGAAAGCGAAATTTTGTTCAATCCTTGTGAAACTTTTTTCTGATTTATATACATATAGAAAAAAAAAACTTTTCCAACACACCCGCCGCCCCCAACAGTCCAGCCAGCCTCTCAACGCTGCTGCTTCACATTCCACTTATTAAAATATAAGTTTTTAAAAAGTTTAACATTTTGTGTGGGTAATATGGCTGAAAAAAGTATATTCGTAAATTTTTTAAAAAGAATAATAAAATGTGGAATTGAAGGAAATGCAAAAAACGGAAAAATTGAATTCAACAACATCGCACATTATGTGCAATATATTTTTTTAAAAGCAAATCAATGACCATTTCTCTAATATGGGAAAGTTGTAGGTAATGTAATACCTTACATAGTTGGTGAACAACGTTTCCGACTTGATCCACCCAATTCCTTTACAGTAATGTTCGACTATTGACTGAAACTGTTTGTAAAGCTTCTCTCAGATGCTTTTCTAAAGTAATAACTAAGTTATGTTATACATTGTATGTAATGCTGGGGTATTGTCCAATTCACACACATAACTTTATTCCCTCTATCCATATATACCTGTCTCTGTGTGCACCAACCAATAGAAATTTCCATCCAAGCAAATACTAATTGAAAATTCAATTAAACCTGGCGAAATTTTACTAAGTAAACACCTATGCAGGTGAAATATTTAAATTTGTTCGAATATTAATGTTTAATTCTGCACTAATATTGAAATAATGACGTTGATGACGTTTTTGCAACATTTTTAACTTAGTTGATGAAAAATTTCGTTTTCTGGTACCAATTAAAAATATTTCATGTCTAAAAGGGGTTCTTTTTTCGAAACTTTTTTATCACCCTCATAAGCCATAACCATTCCCTTTTAAGGCACACTAAAAGCTCTTCAACATTTATATCATGAACATTACAAAGAAATCACAGCATGTTAAATTACGCAAAAACATTACACCTTATGTGTATTGAATTTGGTGTATATCAATTTGGATATTATCGCATTACATTCTCAAATTTGTTATACAACTGTTCCCGATTTACCCTACTAACGTTTTTTTCGCATAATTGTGAAAAATTCCCAGTGCTTCCGATAATATCGCGTATGCCAACTATAAAAATGGTAAATTTGCCTGAAAGCATGTTAAATTCCGCGACTTGGCCGTAATTTGGATGCAAATAGCAAACATTTTAAATTAATTTACCATCTTTATGTAAAATAAATTTTGTCGTGATTAGAGGTAATTTTTAAATCTGTTTTGTATGAACCTCACATACAGAATGGCACACTTACACAAACATATAAAAAATTTGAAAAATATGCAAATCAGTAAAACAAATAAGTGTGTCTGTGTCTGTGTGTTGTCCCCCGTATATATGCTTTTAGTGCTTTGCCACATATGTTTTATTAGCTTACGCATAAATCTACTTATGAAACAAGAACATTTTATATATTAAAAACGTTGTCGCGCATACAGTGGAAAAAATATGTAACTCGGATGCTGAGCAAAAGAAATCTGTTGTATAATAGTACGAAAGTCACACAAAAAACCGTAAATTATTCGTGAAATTTGCTGGTTATATTATAAGAGATGAGTTACATTATTATGCAGTTGCGAAGGAAATAAATTTATGATATTAGTTTTTTCTATTAACCGGCGCGCTTCATTGTGAATTAACAAATTAATTTGTCGTCAAAATGTTAAAATTGTCAAGTGCCAATGCTATTTATAGTGGTATAAGGTTAAAGATAACGGCTCTTGTATAATATAATTCATAGTTATGGGATCACGTACATGCATTCTAACTAAACCGTTCGCTGTTCTGTGTAGAGAATTTCGTTATTTTGTGTATAATATGGGGCTAAAGTTTCGTCTTGAAAGGATGTCTATAAGCTGCCGATATTACATCTTATCTATAGTTTTTAGTTGACTAGTTGCACAATTTGTAAGCACAATATTTTCTTAAATATATGTATAGAAAGTTTTAATTAAAAATCAGCTCTATAATGTAATATTAAATCTTAAATATAATATATATCGTGTAGTTTGCGAAACTTCTATAGCAGTATATTTTTATTGACTAAAAAATAAAACTTGAAAACTCTGAAATATTAAAATTATGGTGAAAGGTCGCATTATTTATGTTTAATATTTATTAGATTATTTAAAACCTTGATATATTTTTGTACTCATAATTATAAAATATTTAAAGCAATAAAGGAAATTATTGTTCCACACCACTCAAGAGGTAGGCACAATGGCACGTAATCTTTTTTTTTTCATAATTTCATGTATTTATTTAAAGAGTATTATTGACTATTTTTATTAAAAAAGAATAACACTCTAACTTGTTAATATATAAATTAACTCCAAGTTAAAAAACATTGATTCCCCATTTCCAAATAAAATAATAAAAATGAATGTAAATTGATTTTCGATTTACATTTCACAAGACTATTAGTTCTTGGAGATACCTACTTCAATAAATAAAATATTAGGTTCATAAGTTTAAGTGACATTAATTTCTATCAAAATAAACAACAGGCAAAATCCTGTTATGTTCACAAAAATCAAACACAAAACGAAGACTAAGTATATAGAAATCAATTTTAATAGTATTATTACGTGAGTTTGCACAATTCATCAAAAATCGTGTCGTTGATAATAAGTCTTAAGCTTTTTCATTATTCTCTACTATTACAATAATTGGGTTATTGATATTTAAGTCTTTTAATGATGGTGATTTAAGCTTTTTAAGGTATTACAAACATATAAAGTAAAAATATCAAAGGGTAAATGAAATCATAAACTAAGAATAAGTATTTTTGATAAATGGCTTTAAATGCTCAAAAAAACTAGTATGTATATGTATTTCATAAATAAATTAACAACACCAGTCAAATTGGTCGATATCTCTAAATTTTTCTATACATTAAACGGCCAACTGCACTCTTTGTAAGATTTTAATTAACATTTTTTATTTTGTGGAAAAAAACAACTTTTTCAATATTCATTTGAGTAATACATGAATATTAATTGGTTAGAGAAAATTTCGTTGGATAGTATGGAAATTTTTACAAGCAATGATGACGAACGGGCCCAACGCTTGATTAAATTTGTATCTTTTTGCTATTTCTGCATTTCTCCCCTTTTTTGCATTCATATTCTATGTGTATACATTTATATTTTAACGTATTATTCAATTTTATATACAACGAAAAATTCAATGGCAATTAATAAACATGACAGTGGAATAAACGGCCTCTAAGACTAAATTGGTGGTTTAGAATGGGGTGGTGGTGGTGGTGGTGACAACTACACAGTCATATTATTGTAGGTCAAATTCTCCGTATTCTTAACACGCGCTAATCTCGGTTATACGACCATCGCTGATGAACAATTTAAGGGGCATTTAGTGTTAATTGGTAAGGCTGCGACAATTTAAACTGAATATAAATTTGTTACAAAAGGGGGTGGTCTCGGTCTTCTCTCGTCGGTCGATAAATATTTAACTGAATACATTTATAAAATATATATATATATCATACGACAAAATGATGTACCTACCTAATATTATTAAAATTATTGTTCCACACCACTCAAGAGGTAGCCACATTGGCGCGTTATTTTTTTTTTTTAATATAAAAATTTGTAAAAGTTTAAAATGAATTAGAATTATTAAACCATAAAATCGAATAAACAAAACCACAAAAATAGAATTGTTTCAAAATTTATACACAAAGTAATAAGATATGAAATAGAAAATTATTCATTAAATTTTTAAAATCTAATAAAATTTTCATGAGCATTAAAAATAATGGGTTGAGTAACAAATTGTTTCTTTTACACTTGAAACCACATCTGTGTAGAAATATTAGCAGTTTTTTTTTCATGTTTCTTTTCTCGTTTCCACAACCTAATGAATAATGAATAAAATTATAGTTTGTTTTTGTTTATTTTCATCATTTCAAACTAGATACTAATATTTTATTTATGAAAAGAGAATCGTACTTATTTATGAAAAGAGAATCGTACTTAAAATAATCAATTTCATACACCTACAGATATCTTATTGTTGAACCAAAAACCGATTATTTCATCAAATAAGGTTCTTGTATGAGGTTAATATGTCAACATTTGAATAATCTTATAGTAGGGGATTATATAGCTTCGATGAGTAAACAGCAGCTGTTTATATTTGTTGTCTAAAAGGCTTTCCACACAAATTGTATTATTGATTATTTGATATAACTTGATTGTTTTAACATGTTCATATTTTAAATAAGAAATACAAGTACAAACTAGCTTAAAGGAAAATCAATTTGAACGATTTTAGTTGAAACTTCCTGGTTTCCGGAAAACCATTCCTAATGCAATAAAATCAACATTGTAACAATTTAAAGCAAATTTAATAACTATAAAACTGTACATTTTCAGCAATGTTTAAGTTAAAATCTTAATTAATTTCGAAAAAAGAACATTACTTTATCTAACAACGATTTTAAAAGTTTCTTTAAACTCATTTATTCAAAATGTTTCGTGTATACATTATTTACAAGAAAAAATACATTAGAAAATAGGCCGCATTTGTGGACATTTCGTTTTTATATAAAAATATAAGAATATTTTCCTTTTAAAGTGAAACTACATTCAGAAATAAAGAATACATTATTTACTGCAATGTATATATATGGCACATATCAGGAAAGTTACATCTATACTTGTCCGAGATTTCAGCATCGTATATGAGGAAAACGTGCATAAACGTGCACCAGATGTGTCCCAGATTCAAATATCTTCACTACTTGCACATTTATTAATTCGATATTCCATGTCCGTGAAAAGGGACTTTTTTGATGTGACAAATAATTGTGCAATTATCCACATTTATAATGCCTTTATTTGTTTAATGAAACTATTAACTGTTATTTATTACATGCATAATAGCTGCAATATGCAATTTCTTTTTAAATAATATGAAAACAACATTCACAGAATTTATACTCCAAGTCGTAACGTAAAATTGGTAAAAAGAACTTTCATTTTATAAGTGCACATTATTAAGTAAATGCCATTATGTAAGTAGTAATAAAAACTGAAAAACTAGATGTATTTTGAAAAAGTACAACTAATAATATAAACTCATGTAACATATTTATCATAATGTTAATTTGTGTCAAAAGAACAACCACGCAAATCATAAATCAAATGATTCTTAGAGCTTAATTTAACCACATATACATAAATTATGTATTTGTGGCATGTGTGCTTCATAATATTAATAATGTTTGTTTTATAAATAACGTGGTAGTATCAAAGTATGTGTAACTAGTTTCAATTTACGGTAAATAGTAATCAATTCAGAAAACATTGTTAAATTTCATATTGTTAATATTGCATATTCCTCACTTTAACACAATAATGAAATTATAGTTTGTACAAATTTTAACACATAATACAAATTTTCGTACAATAAATTATCTTCAATGGAATCATCAAAATTAATGAGAAATTAAAAGAAGTTTACATGATCTTTGTTGTGGTTTTGCTAAAAATATCGTCCCGATTAATAAATCATTTGTACACCCCCACATTTACATTTGTTTAATTAATTTTATATCTAATAATTAAATAAACATTAATCACCGATTGCTGAAAATTGATTTAATGCAATTAAAATAAAACCAATTAATTTCTAACAACAAAAAAAAAACAATAATCTTGCTTAATGAATGGGCATTATAAAAAAGTTGCCAATTATAGTTAGGTGAAGGGTAGTAATTAGTGAATATTCATTGGATATTTCAATCAATATTGTTATTTGTTTAGATTTTCTTTTAGTAAACTATACTTACACATTTTAAGTAATTGAAAATGTCTACATAGTTACAAATATTATTGTCTTTCTCTTTTGTTTGAAGATTTCCATTAGTGATATTAAGTTTTTATTTTTTGTAAAACGCACACACGGTAAGAATTTTTTTATAACTATTATTAAGTCCCAGCTTTATAAATCATATAAATATATATTTATAGGTACTGATGAATATATTAACCATCAATTGATTTAAAGTTTGATTTAACATTTTAGCGGTAGGCACACATGTGTGTGTACAACAAATTTATAATACATTGAACATTGTAATAGTATGTTTTACAATATTGTTGCACTGCGACATTATCTGCATTATTAATTAACTTTGCAATAGTAAACACACAAAGTAGCCAACATAATTATAACATGTGGTTTGATGTTGACCGCCACCACGTACAATATGAAGTATTTGGATGACCCACTTATTCCTATACATACACCATTGTCCTTATTAAATTTTACTAATTACACAGATTGTTAACAAAACATTAAACATACAAAATTTATGCAATATATTCACGTTAATATGTTGGTCCGCTTATTATAGACAAAATCATTATTTGCTAGCATGAGTTGTATTATTTAATTAAGCATAAAATATTAATAATTCAATTTAATTTGTTCCTCTTTGGTTTTTGCAAATTTCAATAATTAAAAAGCAGCGATGGGATCTTGTTCACAATTTGTAATTTATAACTAATAATAGTGTAGCATTAATTTTTTTTTAATAAACAGTTTCAAACTTTTTAATTGAAACGTTCAAACTTTTGCAATATATTATTAAACACCTTAAAACTAGATGTTTTATTTTGTTAGAAGATATTTTTGAATTGTATGTAGTGAGTAAAGAAAAAAGATAGTTTTCTTTGCCAGTTCGATTATACTTTTCCGGTTGGTTTTATTGAGCCCCAGTTGTAGAGATTAAATCAATCGCGTTTGTTCCTATATACCTTCAGTTTCCTCTTTGAATTTTTTTCCAACTAACGTTGTTCTGATTTATTTTTTGCAGACAAAAGTTTTCGTTACGTTTTTAAATCTGTTTTTTCTATCGTTGCTTCATCAATGTAGAAAAATCGCATTTATCCCATGTTTATCTATAGTATGATTAAGAAACGTTTTATAATTATATATTTAGAAGTATTAGAAATCAATAAATTCTTCTACACAAAGTGACTGCTGTTTAATTTTCGATTCCTTGAACAATAAGTTTTTCTTTATCGAAAGTTGCTTGTCAATAAAGCAACTATTATGAAAAAATTAATAGTCATTAAACTATATAGCAAATTAACAAAAGTTTCCTATAGTTATAACAGAGAATTTTCCAATATTGCTTGTATTATTTTCCCAAGTGAATTAAATATTTTTATAATGAGACAAAATTTTTTTGCAGAAAAAGTTACATAATATAAAACTTTGATAAAATTTCTCGTTAAACTTTATATATTGAAATTACATGAACACGCCAGCATAATACTTTTTTTATTTTCAATCGATCATATTGCACGGTAATATTTTTATTTTATTTATTGATAAAACAATTTAAAATTAAATAACTATTGAATTTCATATAATACAATAAACACAAATCATGCTGTATACATTTATATGTTTGATGAATTTTCTTTTAAAAGAAAAGAAACATCGCAATACACCCGATTTTGCATTTACATAAAACGACATTATTAAATTATATAGTTGAGAAACTATATACATACATATATGTATATTTTCAAATTATCAAAATATCAATACGATCATACCTGAAAAAATCATTTCACGTGCATGGCAAGAGTTTATATTAGTTGGCATGAGTGGTAATTTTAAAGCGGCAAATTTAATCGAAGCCATATAGGGGTGTTTGTAAGCAGCAACAGCAGCGTGGTTAGCTGTAATATTATGTTAGGGGTGCTAATGCCTTTCCTCCAGGGAAATCGCGTGTGGATTTACTTCTTACATCAGTCGGTCTTAGCCAGTGGCGGCGTTATACACTTTCCCTCTTACATATATAACATTCTTTTATGTCACCGTCAAAAAATCAAACAACAGCCACCCACAAGTGACTGTTTTCTACCCCTTGTGCGTGATATTGTCCAATATTTGCTAATTAATTTATTGGCAATTTATTTCTTAACTCACTTTTCATTTTAAATAAAACACAAGTACAAAAAAGATTTGTACAAAGATTTTGTATAAAGCATTTTTGGATTTATAGATATTAAATTATAAACATTTAGGGTATTTTGTAGGAAAAACTGATTATTTGTGGAGATTAGTTTGGTAATAAATACAAAGATTGGGAATATATATTCGTAATAGTAAAATCATGCATATTTTGAGATTTATATATTTTATTCGTGTAGTATGAATATAATATTTCTTTATTAAGTTAATAATTTTATACTAAAAACCAGTGCAATAAAAGTCAGTATAATTCATAACATATAAAGATAAATGTTTAGTGACTAAATATAAAAATTGACATAGAATTGTGACTTTGCAAAAAGAAAAATACAAAATGTATTATACTTTTTTGTAGGGACAAAACTTGGTAGGGGCTTAAATAAAAAAACCGTATTTTGAAATATTAAACATTGCAGTAGAATATACCTGCCTTCGGTGTATATATCGAGGTGTATATGCTTCATTTTGCCGATTTTCTTGTAAAACATTCTGTATCAATATTTTCACAACAGTACGAGAGTAGCCCAACAGCAAAACTCCACATAATATACGATAAAATCACTTTGGGCATGTTTGAACTTTATTTATTACATCTGAATGGTAAATACATTGCCCTCTAACGTTTTCCAAACTGGAAAATGTGTGTAGGAAAAAAAAGACGAGAACGAGAGAGTGAGTCCGGATGAAACTTTTTTAAATATTTAGTATATTACTGATGGGACTGGTGGATAGCAATAAATTTCAACTGTTAGAGTGTACAAACCTATTAAATATTTATTTTTGTAAAAATTACTGTCATAATGTAAAATATATATCTTCAATTGACAGTTTTGTACATTGATCGACTTTTTAATATTTGAATTATAAATGATATCGGCAACAATAAATAACAATAATGTCTACAAATAAACACACAATTGTTGGGTTTTTAGAACTAAAAAAAGAAACAACGAAAGAAAATGTGCTATAATGGAATTGGAGGGCTTGTAGTAGAAGAAAATCGTTTGGTAATATAAATTTTCACATGCAAACGCTTATATAGCAACAGGAAAAGTCCATAATAATTTCGGTTTACCTATTTTGTGTTTAGTTAAAATTTTATCAGTTTAAAATGTTCCATTTTGTGTTTGCATACACATATTTTAGTTTAAATTGTTAATTGTGCATAATATCCTATCAAATTGCTATTGTCTTAACATTAGTTAGGTAACTGTAATCCCTATAATTAAGTTACTATTCACACACACATGTGCCCTAATGAATCCTTTATAATAATCTAGTTCAATATATAGTAATTGTTCAGATAACGGGTTAATATTGGCATAATCTACCATATACAAAGTGTCTATAATATAATTATGAATCTATGATCGATTACTTTTATAATAATTTTGATAGATGCACATATTCATCTCGTAAAAACCAAATGTAGCAGCAGGTGTGTAAGCTTATTTGCGATCTATACTCGTAACAATAACTAATTTTATTGAAAAAAATAAAATATTACCGAAAACATAGTCATTAATCAATATTATCATCCCTAATATGAAAATTTTATTAAAAAAATAAATTTTCATTTTAATATGGGGAAAAAATCAATTTTGAAGGTGTTTAAATATATGTATAGTAAAGTTAAATGAATATGTTAGCTTTCGTGCGTGACAAACTTATAATATGAAATTAGAAATATATTTTTTCAAAGATTTATCTATAAAACATTAATAAGCGAGTTAAATGTATCGAATTTTTACTTTATTTTTTTATTATTTCTCCAGGGAAATTAATATTTATTGTACATTATTACAATGATCAATAAATAAACATTTTCCTTAAATCTCAAATCATTTTCCATTTTTGTTTCTAAACATCTAAACTATAAAGTTAGTTTTAATATTATATTCTCAACTATTTGCTATTTTGCCCTTATATGTAGGTACCCTTAATTTACATACAAGTCGCAGTCCACAAATTAACATGGGCCTATATTTAGCACAAAAGGCATATCATTAAGAATAAGATGTTATTAGATTTAATTTTACATTCGTATGCAAAGATTTTCTACCCACAAAATGGAAATTTTATTGACTTTTCATTAATAATAGAATTTTTAATTATTTTATATAAATATTGTTTTTCTTTCTATATTAGGATGAAACAAACAATGCAAATGAAATGATATTTTCAGTTGTTAATCAAATAGTATTTTATCAGGCCCTTTAATCAATCATTTCAATGACAGCTTTGAGTTTGACGTGAAAATGTTGAGCTTTAATGGTTTTAGATATATAAGTCGTTTCATTCGCCTATATATTGCAATGACATAATAATATGTTCAGTCAATCAAAATAGTCTATTAAATTTAAGTGGAAGTAAATAGACACCAGAATATAAACGGTTTATTAATATTTTACAGTAAAGGTGAAACTTTCAGGTGTTTCTTTACAAAACAAACTTTCTTGTTATTATTTGGTTGGTGTAAATTTCTATTTAATATTTACGATGTTACCGATTAATATTAATTAGAATTTTGTTGTTTTTTCAAAAAAATGTAAATATAAATTCATTTTTACATTAGAAAATATTTTGTATCTGAAACATTTCAAGAAGGAAAATAAAAATAGAATCTAATAGATGGGTGCTTTCTCGAGAAGTTGTTGCCCTACACAATGTATATGTTTTTTTATAATTTCACCCCACTAAACCGTTTTACACTGTTCTATATAATAAATTACTACAGTAGTTAAACAAAACTTGGTAATTTAGATCCACACTGTGGATTAGGTTAATAAAAGTTCAAAACTTTATTAATGCTACTAATTATCGATTAAAACATTAATTACTATTGTATCAAAATTTCAAAATAAATAGTACTTAGAGTTATAAAGTGAAAAATGGTACAGAAAATCCAATTTAAATTGTCTACGAAAAAATTCATCCACATACGACGACGACAACGACGACATGTCCTAAAACTGGCATGTGGAATTTCATAAAAAAACTTTTCAGTTGACAGAAATTAGTTTAGGCCTTAAACGTATAAGGAAATTTTACAATTACCTGACAAATTGTAGTTTTCCCCACATGTATATATGCAATAAAAATATTATATACATTCTAAGTACACAATTTAGAGTCCCCCTATCCTTATATAGATTGACAAATGATTAATGTTCCTGAATGAAAAACATATCATTAGATGAAAATACGAACCTTCTTTATCTTTGTCAGACGAGTCAAATTTAGCCTGTCCAAAACTTAACAGAGCAGCAAACACCACTATTCCGTAACTTGCCATCATTTCGTTTTTCCTTTTTTTTAATACTTTGTGAAAGTTTTATGTATGATTATAACAAAGTCAAAATGTTTCAATATATTGACACTGAACACTTATAGTTAATTCTGTCTACACATTAACCATTTTTTTATTTAAGCTACACAAAAACATTGAACGAAAATCACTGGATGTACATATAATATTAAGTTTTTACACATAAATAACAGACAAAACAGTTTATTATTTTATTTTGTATCATTATATATGTGAGGAAATGTAAATAATGTTTTTAAAATTTAATTAAAGTGTGCACCAGTGTCAAATAAAGCACCGGTTTAATGCGCCTGTAACACGTAATAGTCGCCTAAAAGCTTCACTCCTATATATTTGTTGGAAGCTTTCCTGAAAAGCTGAAACGAGCAACTGCAGAGGAAAACAGGTTAAAATGCCTGTGAAGCTTATAGACATGCGCCCCATTTTCAGTGGACGTTCAAATTATATAAATTTGTCCATCTGCATTTTGTTTATTATTACATGAGGTTTTTTTTGTAATTATTTGCCATTTTATATGCGTAACATATTTCTTTAATGAAAGTAAATGCCATCATATTTTTAATTTATGGAGATCATATAAAAAATTTTTGCAAATTCCGGTTTATTTTAAACGTTTACAAAGTTAATATGCCTCTGCCAATCTGCCTACCTCTTGGGTGGTGTGTGTTAAACTTTTAATAAAAAACTGATACATTCGTAAAGGTGATTATGATTTTGTTGTAAATAAAAAAGCTCACATAAATTATACAACTTTGAAAATGGGTGCTTAAAAATAAATGCATAGTAAATCTGTATAGCGATAAATTAGTCGAACTAATGCGGCTGTAATTCAGTTAGCCGATTGTACGTCCATCCGTTTCTCTCACACATCAATCTGGATTAACTTTACACCTATACACTTTGTTTCGCTTCATCTAAATATCCACTGTACATGCAGTAATTGCAGTATAGGCTGTATGGGTCTAACAATATTTAGTATTTTTGTTCAAGTGTGAATCAAACATACTTTATTAGTATTACGCTTTATAGGACATTTAATTGAATTTTTCCAACCAGCAAGTACATTGTAATTGGTGAAAATTCACATAATTTTAATGACAACGAAATTCTATACTATAATTTTTTAATGTATTGTGCAGATTTTTTAAAAATCAAAGTTCTTTGTTAATATAAAAATAACTGTGTTGTGTAGTCGACTTTGTAGAGTTTATATTTTTTTCTCAGTGGATGATTTCATTGTTGCATTATCAGTTTACAAACAGATAGCTTGTTGTTCTTAACAAATAATGAGCAAATTAGAAAAAAATAACAATGACAATGGAAATTAAAGTTGCTTTGTTATTCTAGTCTACTTAAAATATACATGTACATGCCTAACTACATTATTATTATTATATGTATTTATCCTATTTTTATATACTCTATAATGTCTTTCCAAACTAAATTTATTATTTATGTAAAAATATAGAGACTTTATCTTCAAAGAAACTGTATAATTAAACACATAATGAAACTCATTTTATAATAGATATTTCAATATATAAAATCACAACTAAATAAATGTTATCTAGACTAGTTTGGGCAAAGGGGTTGTATGTGAATACGATATCAATCAGTTTAGACCCTCCTCTATTGAATTTAAGCACCACTTACAATGTGGTTAACCACTGTAACAAGTATGATTACACAAATTAAAAGTATCCTCTTGATTTAATGATCAATCAACTAATATTATACCCTACAATAGTGTTATTTCTACATGTTATCTATCTTACACGCACCACTATCACTTCCTGCCAAAAATTCTTCGACGTTGTTTTTAATTTTCTATTCTGAAATGTCGTGTGCTTTTGCAGAAAAAAGTGCTTTATTCATATTCAAAGGGGTGTGGGTGGAAGGTAATTAAAGCAACACATGAAGGGAAACTTCGTAAAATTAATGAAACCACGATAACTTGTTTCATTCATTTAATTAAAACTTAACTGAAAAGCCGAGGATAATTATATTCATTTAAGAATGTCTTATATATATGTTGCAAATAATAATTTCATAAATAGGCGGGTATGAAAATCTTAACTCTAAAAATTTAACTATTACATATATATTTTTGTTTTAAAAATCTTGTTAAAACTCTTGTCATCTTTAATGTTAATTGTTTTTTATCTTTTCGTTTGCAAGTTTACAAAACAAAACTTTTCCTAATTAATTTTTCATTGCAGATTATAGTAACAATTTCACGTGTTGTCTGAAATATTAATTAGCACTGAACGTTTTTATGAAACATAAATAACAATTAATTTTTGTTAACTTTTCAACATTATAGTTATTAATTCAATTAAAAAGGTGGTGAATACGAAAGATGGATCAATTATTTCGCAATTGTATAAAATATTCGTATTATATAATTAACTCGATATACAGTTGATTATGTAATTCATGTATGTGTTAATGGGATTATGTGTTTGTCCTAAAACTGTTTATATGTTCGCTTGTCCCTTGGGGTTCCCTTTATCGTGTCAAATGACATATTGTCTCCTACTTAACAGCTAATTAAATCTACTAAATATAACATTACGTTGATGTTTCGTCCCATATGATAGAACATTACATCTAAATTTCTAAATTCTGTTCAAATCTGTGTGTTTTTTCTTTTGACTTTTCTAAAAGAATTTTATTTTAGAAAAGACTCTTCTTGTGTTCATTCAAGTAGAAAATGGCCATCAATGCCTCTAGCGGTCATTCAGGACACCCTTCTCTTGTTCTAACTTTTCAAATAACTTTTGAATTCTCTCTCATCGTATATTTAGCAAAGGCTTTAACAATTATTTTTTTTAACAGATGAATTGAAAAAATTCCCACTCATTCTGACTGTGTGTCTTGTCTTATTCATTTAAATTTAATTGCATTCTTTTAATTAATTTCACTCGCAGATATTTAAAAAGAAGGAAATTAATTACTTTTTTATTTATTTGCAAAGACAGAATGAGGACGACATGTACGTAAAACGAGATAGTATACGTAAATATTTCAAAAAAAGTAATAGATTTAAAAAAAATAATATCGCCGACAGAAGAATATTTTAACAATATTATTAAGACCTTAAATAATATACGTTCAAAGCCGATATGAGTATATATATATGGTTTTGGTGGCATCGGTGTCATCTGAAGCAAAACACTAAATCAAGAAGATGTCGAATGACACCATTATCAAACCGTTTGCAAGGAGTTGCCGAGAGCCGTTTGATGTTATCAAGTCCAACGTTTGTACACACCCTCTTTCCTTTGTTCTCATCTTATTTATCTGGCTTTTTACGATCATCTTTTTATATTCTCTCTCACACACACATACATATATAGGCCGCCTCTCATACACGATGACTGTGAATTAGATTGGGAATAATTTATAACTTATAAAATAAAAGCACTTATTCAATAACGTATTTCGAAATGGACTTTGTTTATTTACTTTACTTTTCAAATATGAGTTTTCAAGTGTTTCGAATAGGATAAAAATTTTTATAGAAACTTGTTCAGGTCATTTATAGAGAAACTTTCAAGTGGGGTATTGAAATTTTTTTTTTAAAGAAGTTGTCACGTACCAAAACTGACTATAATATTGTCAAGGCCCTTTTTATACGGACGGTGACCGGTTTAAGATTAACAAGGGAAATAAGACACGAAGCATTTTAACATTAACAAATATATTAAAAATAAGAAATATATAAAAATAATTATAAAATTATAAAAATGATTAAAACTTACATTATTTCCATAACACACAAAATAATCAAAATATATATTGAAGTACAATTAAAAGAACTTATAACACTTTTAGACAGAAAGATAAAAGATTATTAACTAACTTTTGGTACTAAGAATCAAGCCCTTATATAGCCTTAGATTTTCCGGTGACATCATAAACATGCATAGTGCATGCAACCACTAAATGTATATTTATTTTATTAATTATAACATCTTACAGTGAAGTGGCTAATGTGTTATTAAACTACACTTACGGCTTGATTCTTAATAGCCATTACATAAAGTTCTTTCGACTGATTTCATTGCTGGTCCGCTCACTAGTTGTTATAGTTGAAATTTGGATTTTAAACCTCAAAAGATAACGTATGCCTCGTGTATGAGTAAGTATTACTATCCGGACTTTTCTACAGCATACAAAATGTGGTATTTCTTAGAAACCCACAATTTCTCCGTTTCGACAAAATTTGGTTATGATAAAGATCTATTAATATGTTAATTAACTAAACAAAGAATTGGCTAGATAAAAATTATCACTTTATGAAAAATAATTAAATAAATAATTTGAATTTACGGCCTAAAAGATTTTATTGTGACAATATAATAATTCAGAAATAAAACAACATATGCCAGAGATTATTATCATTTACGTGAAAAATATTTACAAATAATGAATGAACGACGTA
>SSSI01002745.1:0-21839 GCA_004796505.1 Oryzaephilus surinamensis
TTTATTTTGATTTCAATTATTCAAAGATTAATCTTTGATGTATAATGAAATGCAACTTTAGCTTGTTTTTTATTACAAATATAATTCTGTTATTTATGTTTGCAAAATAAATTCATCTATTCCAGATATCATAATACGATTCCAGTACAGTATTCGTTATTTATGAATGGCACAACATTGGAAAATGTCAGAAAAATATCAATACTAGATAGATGTGGATGGCAAACGAAAGAGGATTTACTGTTATGTATTAGTCAAATCCATTTGGACGACAAATGACATTCGGATCTAATTTGTAATGAATGAGTCAACAGATTAAACATTGTGTATACAGAAAGGGTGGTAGAGAAAACACCGACTTTCATGTTATATGAAATTTCAACATTTAATTGTACTAATTTGTCAATTAATTGATATTATGATAAGTGCTGTCTGATGGAAATTCAACAGGACCGGCATTAAGATGACTAAATTAGTTTTTGTTATATTTAAATCACAGTTACACAGTTATAAAAGTTAAATTACATTATAAAATGAGCGCCCCATTTAAAAGTAATAACCAAAACATTTTCTTTCTAAATGAAAACCTTTTTGGAAAGTAATTTAACAGCAGTTTGTGAACAATAATTTCGTAAATGGTTAAATTGCATTTAAAATATGTGTCCACGCATTTCCAACGGCTGTGTAATTAGTCGTATTTATTTTACAATTTAAACATATAATAGAATTTTATAGATTTAAAAGAAAATTACTTAGATTGGATTTTATTTAATGACAAATTCGTGTAAAAAGAGATTAATTTGACAATTTATAAATTAATGGTGACAGCCAGACCATATTCTGTATTTCCTAAAAACAATCAATAACAGAAATCCACAGAGTGTGTGTATGAATAAGCTATTCCATGATGAGGGTTGACTAATTACACCCCTTGGTTTTGTTGGCAAATGTCTACGGCGACAACTTTACATTTCAATGTCTCACAACAGTTATTTATTTATTTTCGCTAATTGAAATCTCTTCCCTTTACTTGTTTTAACTTTTTTTTATCGCTTTTTTATACGTACATCCAAGTAACATGAATGTGCATATTGCGAATGCACGCGTTAATATACAATTTTTTATTGTTAACTTTAATTAAACGCCGCCAGCAAATCTTAATGCGATAAAACATAATTATACTAAAGAACAGAATTAAATGTAAAAGTGAAACTGACGGAGAAATTGAGATATTTCTGCACTTTTATCTAAACAAATTGATTGATATTTGCGCTTTAAATGAGCTTATTTTTTCTCCAAACAAACAAAATACAAAATAAATCTTCAAATGTGTTTGGACCCTTTTTGGACCACCAAAATTGAATTATATTCGGCCTTCTGTATTGTTTAATGTCAGACCATTTTATTGTTTTCAAGTTGTTTTATGACAGATTTTAGTGCATGGTGTGGGACCAAAAGTTTGCTTTATTTTCCACCAAAACTGATAGAGTTTGATAGTGGAAATGGAAAACACAATCTACTATTATACATATATTTAGGGTCCAGTAGGCACGTGTTTTACATTAATCCACTGGCTTTGCACATATTATTCTTGTTTTAATGTGTGCCAGTGATAACCTGGAGTTATTTTCATTGTGTCGTGACCTGGAATTGCTTACGGATGGATATTTTCACAGATAATACAGTAGATTGTTTGAAAAATGGCGATTTTAGAGGGGTAGATTATGTTTAGCATATCTTTGACATTTTATATATACATTACCTTTCCTTCTGGACTGCATACTTTTATTCCAGCTAATGATATAACTAAAAGTACTTGCTTCCTCTTCGAATGTGCCTGTAACGAAAAACGAACGGTTTAGTTTTAGTAAAACAAGCAAAAGTGTGTGTAAAATGTGGCCATAAATAAAAAATTCCTTTTACTAAATGAACATGATCGAATTAGTTTTCAGGGTTATACTAATTGAATTTTGTTGAGGCCGTGCACAAAGCATCAGCATCGTAAACCATTCATAGTGATGATTAGAGAGTTTGTCGTGGTAGAACGCCTCCAGAGAGTAGCTAATGTACCGATAAATCAGCCTCCACGCTGCTGAGTACTAAGTGTAACGATTCAGAATTAGACAGTTAAAACCGGAGAAAATAAATGTATGGACTAGCTCTGTTCCATTCTGTGTGTGTGTGTGTGTGGAACAGTTTTGTAAGTTATTGTGGCACGTTGACTCTCCCTGTCTTCACAAAGCTGTATCCATTAGCCCTCAACTTTTGGCAAATCTTTAACTGTATTGAAGGGACTATTTATTACAGCATGACATACAAGAACCTATTCAATAAATTTATATCTATATATCATAAAGGAAATTGTGTATTCGTTAGTTTTAAATTAGTTTTCAAGTAAAATTTCATTAGTTTCATCTGAACAATAGATGGAAACAGCAAAAAACGAAATTTAATATTATGAACAGGAAAACCGTTGAACAATGCTTTATCTAAAGTCTTGCAAATTCATTATAATCTTGTTGCTAAACATTCATTTACATCAGTGTATGATTTTATTAAACGAAAATTTATTAAAAACTTTTCATAACAGTTTATATTCTTGTATTATATAAATACATATGTGTATGTAATATTAAAAGTTTTATTAGGTGAATAAATGTCGTTTATAATATTGGAATGGAAATTCAGTTAATTTGTGTGATAAAGAATATATAACTCATGATGCAGTTTTGTTCATATTATGTACTCGAATATATGTTGCAACAATAAACTACCACAACTAGCTGTTATTATATTAAATTTAAATCTGTACAAAAGCCCTTTGAATATTTCATAAACAATGGTTTTAGTTAAAGTTTTAGAGTTTAGTTTTAAACCAACAAATAGAAAAAAACAGTTCACTTTTTATTATATACAAAAATATCGCAAAGGTAAATAAATCGATATGATGTTGCTATAGCAGCGTTCGAGAAAAGGATGCCGACAAAAACTTTGTTCTGTACCTGTATACTATAATGTAAAGTACATAAATAATGCATCATCATGAATGTAACAAACAAATCTTTCAAAACATTCGCCGCAAATTAATTATTGTAAATATAATTCGCATCTTTTTCTTCATGTATTGAAGAACAAACGATTGGAAAGTTGCAGGAAATAATGATAGATAAAGTTAATTAAGTTTTCGATGTAATTAAACTCTCATTAGAGACATGAATGTGATGAGTCTGAACTGATCTGAATATGTAAATTAAGGGGATAGTTCAAGCAATTATAAGCTGAACGTTTGACTTGATTTTCAACTGCGATTTTTTTAAATTTACATTATTTTGCATTAGAAAACCGACTTTATAGTTTATTGTCAGTCTGAATACAGTATAATATAAATATAGTATTAAATATATATAGTAACATATAATATTGTAAATGCAGACGCTCTTTATAAAAATTTTTATAATAGAAATGTTTCATGTCGCCATTAAAATTATAAGATAAAATATGGAAGAACATTTTGTTGTAATAGTGAAATGGAATAGAGTTCATTTTAAATATCATAATTTTGCTAGAAAATAATAACCTAATAAAACTTGGCGCGCTTTTTATGATAATATTGCAGTAACCTTTTATAATGTTTCGTAAAGCATGATTTTTTTAATTGAGACATTTTCAAAATAGTGAAATAAAATCAATAAACAATTTACAATCATTTATTCATACTCGTACATATTACAAATTAACTAACTTAATTATACAGCTTAATTTGGTAATTAGGAACAGGAACTACGTGTTTATCTTGAATTTTAACATCACGTTACACTGATAACATTCAATTTTTAACGAATCTAACAAGGATTTTTATTATACATATTTTATCGACACAATATGGCAAATTGCAATAAACGTTCGGCTTAAATATCCAATTAGAGCTGCGACTGAAAATCCTTATTATTCACAATAGACATGAAAGAAAATTGAAAGCTCAAACATCATATCTTTTTACAGTATTTTTCTACAATAATGACAAGTTTTTTTTGTTTGTTACTCCCATAAATTTACATTTTTATTAAATATAAAAGCAGCAATATTTTAAAGCTTCACGATATTTTTTATTATATTATTAAGTATATTCTTATTTATGTGTATAATGAGAAAAAGATAATGATAGGGAGAAGATAATAAGTTATACGCGACCCCTGATCAGATCATTTTGATTCTTGTAGATTATTCAGGTGAATTTCACCCTCACGTTAAAAAATTTATGCACACTATTCTTTCTAAGTGCAATACTTTCGAAAATCTCGTTCATATTTGTGTGAAAATGTGTAGAGTAAAATTTTGGAGGGGAATATTTTATGGAGATAGAATTTGACACGACAGTACAATTTACTTCAACTATCTATTTATGTTTTATTCTTTACCTGGTTGCAAGTAGTCGAATAGACAGATAAAAAAACACGTAGTCGTGTAGTCAGGACAACAAGCAACGACTCGATCTATACTTTATTTCTCTCATTATTTCCGTACGAATCTAAACTGAAGCTGATGTTTAAATATTTTTCGCAACACAAAAATTATTATGACAAAAAGTTCTCAAAATGTTACAACTGTTGAAGTTTGTCTAAAGTTAATTTAATTAAATTGCAATTTTGCAGTTTAAAATCCATGAAGTTCATAAACATTGATTGTGAAGTCATTTTTTAATTAAATGTTTAACGAGTGTGTAGGATGCTGGAACTGATATGCCACGTGACTTAATTTCATGTCAGAGCTTTTTTAATGAACTTCAAATACAGGTGCATTTTTCGAATAACTGTTTTTGAACAGTTCATATATACCTGTATATTAATTAATTAATTCAATCAAATGTTTTATATAGTTTACATTTTTGTGTTTATCTGTATTATAGCCATTTAGTTAATTAGTTTTTAGCAGACTAACCGTTAGTATAAAACAGAAATCATTCAATTTTGACTATAGGAACGTTAAAAGGTAAGTTTGGAAAGGTTGGCTGAACTTGTAGGTGTTTCGTGTTCAATTATATGAAAAACTCTCTCTTTGAAAAAGTTACCCTACAAGGGACTACAATTTACACGTGTCCATTTCCCACGTCACTTTTAGATTTCTCACATAGCATTAGTTTCGTATACAATAAAACTGTGTGTTTGTATAGTTTATATACGTCTTTTTCTCTTTATTTGTTCTTTTGTATTGCCTGTGACTGAATCTAATTTACGTCGATTTAATAATTAAATAAATTATCAGCACGATTTTCGCTTATACAACTTATTTCGTTCTTTTCATCTGTCAAGTAATGTCCAGCCAGGAAATTTACATATAGAGGAAATTAAATTCATTTCTACAGCTATATATATGTATATGATGCGTGTACAATAAATCAAATTTACTACCATTTCATTCCCCACTGAATTATATTATACAGTATGTTATCCATATTTTGGAATACGTGAATAAACAAAATATGGAAATTAAATTGATTCACATTCATAGCTTTAACAAATCACTTACTGATCACATATTAAAAAAACAGTGCCATCAAATATTGTAACATTTAAATCTGTTTTTTATATTATTGTTTATATGCCATCATTGTAATAATGATAACAATGAATTGTAACGATGCTGGGATATCATCATCTTGAAAATGTTCAGCCAAATCGTTTAGTGGTAAGATAGCACATCCGGTTACGTGCTGACGTCACGAACGCTCCTTATCCGGATTAGTTTAATAGTAAATCGATTACTGATACGGTTTATATACCTTTGCACGATACGTGCAAAAACTTTTCTTGACCCTAATGGATTCCAATCACAATTAAAATGTATTTAAGGCATTTTTTCAGGGCTGTTTTGTGTTTTTTTTTCCAGTTTTTTAATTTCCCCCTTGAAAAAATAAAACGGTGAACTTTATTTACCTAAACGAAAATAAATTGAGCTTTTTATTATAAATGTGAATAACTTTTCAGTATTAAACTGTATGAAAATATATATCTATTCCACAGAAGGGGTGAAAATAAACGAAAAAATAATAATATTGCTCTGTCTACACTAATTGAATTTTATGTTAAGTGTGCAAACCTGATTTGGGAAAAAATTGTTAATTATGTCGTTGTGTTGTTCGTTTAAAGAAACTTTAATTCTGGAAAATGTCACGTACAGAAATCAAAAAAAAAAAATAAACGTAAATGGCTGAATTTCTTTAAATTGGTTTCACTTGAAAAATTTGAATTTGTATTTTCCGTTCTTTAAATAATTTTTATTTTGATTAGGAATTGTCTGAAATATATTCAATTAATTTTTAGAAAAATATGAGCTTTTCCATACATGCTATATAATAGCTATTTATTCGTTTTTCAGGCACACCTGCTGTAAAATAAAATGCACAACATTATATCTAGAAGTAATTATGTTCAGTTGTAAAAATCACTTTGTCTTTTATCATCAGACTCATTATTTTCCATAAATTATGAGACATATAACAAGGTGAACTTGTGTGCACGCTACTTTTCGCAACTGCAGGGCAAATTTAATTACAAATTGCTGTAAATAATAATGGTAAATATATATAACAACGAATAGAATACAATTTAATATTCATGTCAGGAGCACCCATAGCTTCGATCAGTTAAATGTACTTTATATACATATATATATAACTAAACATTAACTAACTATAATAAAGTGCATATAATGCCGTGGCTATATAGGAGAGAGGGTGCAAAAAGCAGCAGGTTTAGTTCCGATAAAGGAGATTTGTAACAGACTGGTATAAACGGCGGGTTATACGGTCCTACAGGCCATATCTTGCGACTCCCTTTGAATGTAAACTAACCTAAGCACAGCTTTCCACCTAATTCACTCAAGAAGACGACGTTCACTCTCCACCCAACAAATAAAATTTAAAACGACCATTCCTTTTTTCTCTTCTTTTCTCATCCATTTGATACTCGCTTATATTTAAATGAGTCTAGAGCCCCCGATATATTATTCCCCAATGTAATAATGAAGGCTTAATTGAAATAATACTGATTTATATATATGTGTGTGTGGAAAAGGACAATGTGTGTGTGTGTAGACATTGTTTTACAATTAATTGGTAAGGTAATTGTTCGATGTCTAACAGTTGACATAAATAACAATGAAAGTGAATTGTTTTGGCAAAGACAAGGGATATGGTAGGAAAACTTGGAGCTAATTCAAGACATCAGGATTCTAGTGATAGTGTATATAATGTCACTTACCAAGTTGTTGATGTTTCTGCACTTTAATTACATGCTAAATTTAATACCCTTAAGACGTTAACAAACATACAGCCTATTCTAAATAATTTAACAGTAAAATACACGAAATTTAAATTAATATACTGAAATACCGGTGTTGTAATTATTTTTTATATATAGATGAAAAGTGACACTTTGGTGATTAAAATTAATTGTTTAGCCACCCACCCTATCAAATTGTAGCTATATGTTTGATAAAATATATACGTATAATAGTTTCGGTGCAGCTGATTTGTTTCATTCAATTCCCATTGAGGTGAATCATTTTGATAAATAGCGACATGGCATTAGGCTAGATTATAAGCTAGTCGTTGATGTTTTAGTTTTAATGACCTCGATTAGGGGGTTGACTGTATATGTGTATATATACAGCCCATAATAATACATTACCGCAATCTAATCCAGAAAACAAGAACAATGCATGTACAATGTAGAACCAATGCGGAGGGGTTCCATCCCTTCGGATTCTCGCCATTGTTTATAATGGATTTACAGGAATGTTATTATATTAATCTAATTAAATACCCCACAAGTATGTTTTATTTTAAACAGAAAAAAAAAGATGCACACATTTTGTAATAACCGGCATATGTGGAATTATATATGCAAAAGAGAAAAAAATCCATTACTCCATTTTAACGTTTTAATTAATTTTTATTCTAATACTAGCAAGAAATATGGTCATGTTCTTTTTAATGTACGTGTGCTGAAAGTTGAAAACAGCCATATATGTATGTGTAGGTGCATGGAATTCAATAAAATAACAAAGTAAGTACTTTAAATTAGTTTAAAACTGTAAACCATTACATAGTTTACCACTCAATGTCAGAATTTAAACTAGAAGACCTGTTCGTAGAGGGTGCATACAAAAACACTTAATATGAACTGCTTCTACTTCACTAAATCTTATAATTATTACAACAGACTACGAATTATAATCAGTGTATGTCTATGTCAGGCCCACTTCTGCATATATAATTTCATACACATAAATAATTGCTAAAATAAATATTATTCAGAGTAAAGAAAATTGTTATTAATTCAGAAACGGTTCGAAAATCGCTTAATATTCATTAAGTTTTCCTTTTTTATTTTTTGGTCTATAGTATTATAAATTCCCCATTTTATAAACTATTAAATAAAGCTGTAAAAAAGCATATAGATTTACCTTTCAAAAAATTATTATACTTTTAAATTGACTTGTACATGCAAAAGTTTTTAATGTAAAAACAATTTGAAAGTTTGTTGTAAAACTGAGATGGGATTTTATAATTACCGAGGAAAACGTTATCGAACTCGAACAATTTTTATTTACAAGAACTTTACTAGCGTTTGCGTTTATGGAAGTGGAAAGATAAAGTCTTAATTTATTTTCGTTGTATAATGACGTTATTAGAAATCTATATAACATCTCATTGCTAATTGAAACAGTTTTTGTTGAATTTTTTAAGTAATTAACAAGTTTTAATTGATTTAGAAAAAACTATTCATTGTATTATAATGGTAAATATACTTTTGTACAAAGTTTCTTTGCATTCTATAACCGATCAATGGAAGAAACAAATCTCTGGGGTCATATTATCTGGATATTTTGTGGTGAGTCTATAAAGGACTATGTCCTGAGGGTGTTCTTCCTTTTTATACTACTGTCGTATATATTTCTACTTTAACATCATTTTCTTACATATATGTATTTTTATTTTCTTTATACTGTGTAGGAAATTCAACAAAGTTTTCAAATTTCTAACTACGACAAGAATTCACAACAATTATTTTAATTCCATATTAAAATGTGATCTGCATTTATAAAAAAAAGTGCGCTGAAATAAACTACCATAATTTTTCGTTAAACAAAAATTTTTAATAAACCAAAATAAGTTTTAATTATTTAAAAATATGAAAATACAAATTATTGTAGTGAAAAGTTTGATTAATATATGTGTATACCTGTTTTTTTTCTGGGTCGTGAAATTATGTCACATTGTACGGATTGCGTAATAATAAATTATTTTCAAACAGCACACGCGATGCCTGAAAGCAAACTGAGCTTGAAACGTCGCGACGGAGCACGTGTATATGAAAAACATGCGCTGTAAACTTATATAATAAGGGATAATCGGGTCTGTTTTGTAAGCCTCCGTTTATTTTAACCATTCCGTTAAAAAATACTGTTTTCTGCAGTATAAATCTAGTGTAATTGATGATAAAATGCATAAAACACGCATTTAAGAAAAAGTAAGGCGCCGATGTGCCTACTCTCGGGTGGTGTGGAAACGGCACAATAATTTTAATTAACAAATTTGAAATTTCTCACATTTTTTAGTGAAAATTTAATATCGAAATATTCAAAGTAACAACTTCTCTTTTTTCACATTTATTCACATAATCCTGTATATAATCCTTGTCCTAATATTATTGTGAAAAAGTGCAGAAAAAGGGCCTAGTAAAACAATACACCACCACCTGAAAGAGGGTTTCTTTGAACATTTTATTTACCTACACATGTTTTTTTTTTTAAATAATACGACGTGTGGTGTATTTTTGTGCTTTTTGTTTAATCCTCAGTAATGGTGTTTGCCCACTGAAAAAAAAAGGTTCCGATGAGGGCTAAATAACGGAAATGTATAGTAATGATATTAAGTCTTCTTCATATATGGTTTTCAGTGGTAGTCCATTTCCAAAATGCTTATTTCAGTTTCTGACTAATGGACTGTGTATACATGCTGTCTGGTTTATTTACTTGAAAGTCTTGAAACCGTGTTGTGAATCCAACTTGGCCAATTTAACTTTCTTGTTTAATATTTTATTAAGCTCATTTTCTGTACATACACTATTTTGGTCAGTATGTCAATATTAAAACGTTATTACTGTATATGAAGATGGTATGAAAAGTTTTAACACAACATTATTGTTCACAATATTAACAGGAAACAGTCGTAAAATTTATTTATATTTATGTGTTCTAAATGTTAAATGTGGGGCTGATTTTATTGTACTAATAAAACTAAAAATTCTCCTTTTTTTAACATCTGGCATGTGGTCGTTAACTCTAGATGTTATAATTGCAATTAATTTTGTAAAACAAATTTTTTAAAGCCGTTGTAAAATATTGTGAACTCGTTTTCTGGATCATATAAAACGAAATGACCGAATATATTTCAATAGTGCCACAAATTCTGTTTGAATTTATTCCTAAACTCGAATATTACATTCAGTGATCTTCTATATAGCCGGATTTAATACGGAAAAACTGGAAGCTCTAGGCAAGAACAACAAACTATGGCAAAGTCTACAAGTACATACGTCAATATTAACATAAACTACTCAAAATGACGTAAAACTTTTCAATATGTAATTGTTTTATAAAAAAATCACGTAAAATCTAACATGAATCGTATATAGTTTTCAAAACAATGGATGGGTTTTGGAGTTTATGCGATCCAAAAATCAGTGTTTCAAACCGCAAATGGAAATTTATGATGCACATTCACGAACTGTTCACTCCCACGTATGTGTTTTTTGTTCTTCCTTCACATGGGTGCCCCGCTGACAACGGAGAAGAACCCAATGGCTTGTGACGTCACATTCGGTTTTCCCCTCGTCGTACAAGAAATGGAAAAATGAAGAAAAAACCCTGCCGAGCCATGCCACAGATTTATTGAAATCAAGTCAACTAAATAAACGTAAATAAGTAATGAAGTGGCCATGTTTATATGATGGTAAAGTTTCATAAAATGGCATTTTAACGTTACGAACACATTAGTGTGTGTGTGTGTGTCGGTTGCACTACACTATAAAATAAACTGTTTTACGATTCTGTGTGTTAAAAAAATAAAAAAACAAATGAGTTTGCTTGAAAATCAATTTTCTATGTATGTAATTATTTTGACATGTCTATTACAAATAGTCAAGTGTTTGAATTCTAATGAAATTTTGCTTAATAGAGACGATAGTATTTACGATATATTTCAATGGGTGTCTAAATTGAATTTGCAAACGTGCACATTTATAGAAATAGGTTTAAAATATTTTGCTGTAGGTATAAATGTCATTCAATATTGAAAAAACGAACGCAAATTAAATGTACGATATAATACCTATTGTAGATATTCGTTGAGGATGGCACAAGACATTATTTCTTGGGTATATGCAATTTTAATATACTAACTGAATGGAAATTATGTTCAACGGAATTGTTAAATCAGCGTAAAAGTAAATGTTGTTTAAAATTACGTAAGAAACAGTTCAATATTAGAGTGCATCGTCGATTTTGCGATATAAAATTGATGATGGCCAATAAAGATTGCATTTGTACGGAAAATGTGTACGGTGAAGAGATTTTCAAAGTTATTGGTACACGAATGCATCGAATTTTTCGCCCACATTCATTATAATATTCTTGTTAGGATTTCCTACATGTTACGTTGCGCCATCACCAACAACTTTATGCAGATATTACAATGCTTGCGGCCTGTCCCAATGTAAAACAACAGCAATTGAGGGTAGAGTGCATGCAGTTGAATGCAGTCCCTATTGTAAGGGAAGACAACCGGTAAAAACGCCCACTTTAACTATAAATACTCCACGGTAATATATTACCTCTCTTCTGTCTGGCTCATATACAGTTCTGTGAGTATCCTTTTGGGGCGAAAACCTCTGCACCGCCAAAAGTTACATCTTTCTGGTCGAAATGGCGGCAACTAAACCACCCCGCATCACATGTAATGCATTCACGAGCCACATGCATAAATAAGTATACGTTAGTTCGGGGAAGAAATATTACGCACACTTCCGTTATAAGTGTATAAATATGCTTTTGCAGGCGACAAGGGGCCGTGGACTGTTTGGGGCCGGGAACTGGATGGTAAACAAACTACTTACTTTTAACTTGAACAATTTTACTACTATATTACATACATAGTTGTCCTGAAGATGTACATAATTGTAGCTGTGAAACATTTATTGATGATGGAATCCTTTACGTGGATAGAAAAATTTTTAATCGAAACTTCTTCGATGGTAAAGTTTCGTTTTGGGAAAGTTTTATTTGTTAGAATTTTTTTATCACTTTTAGCATCAAACGACAATTTACGTTTTATTGAGAAATTTTTAGAACAAACATTGAATACTACGACGAGGAAAGTTGATCAAGATTTAACCAGAAACTTTAATAGAATTATAAGAGATGTGGAGGAATATGACGATGATAGTGACGATATTGAAGATGATATAGAAATTGAAGAAACTGACGAAGAAACTCCATCACCTACTACAGAAGAATTGGAAAAGGATGAGATAATTGATCAAGTTGAAAAGGAGTTAGAAAGTGAAATTGGAAACAGCAGCACATTTGATGTATTAGAAGCGAATAACAGTGGTTTAATAAAAGCAAAACAAAATAATGTAGATAAAACTTTACCAAATCAACTGTTAACTTTATTATGTTGTGTAATTTTTGTAATAATAAACAATATATAAATATAACGATGTAATTTGAATGTAAGAGAACCAAGATCAAATTTCTCCGCAATTATTAATTCTATCTTAATACAATTACAACTGGATATGATGAGAATATAATTACATAAACCTTGTTATAACAAAGACGATCCTAGATAGAAATTAATCATCTTAATATGTATTATAAACTTAATTCCGTTAGAGTTTATAATTTTCCAATTAAGTATTAATTGTGTTATTACATCACTTGTGGAACATCTGCTTAAGCAAATATCCAACTATTTTTCATATCAAATATTTTAAACACCCGTTTCCTTACATTATTATTGTCAGAACTGAATTTATGTGACAGATTCAATTTGGACGTACGAAATAATGTGGCATTTATAGTCAATCCTAAGCCATTGTACGGTGAACGATTGGAAATTGGCAAATTCCCCGCTGATACTAAACAAAATGACCGTTTTCTTTCATCATGTTGAATGAAAATGTGTTCACGGAAAATTTTCTACGTGCGTGTTGGTGTTAGTTTCCTGGTTTTCGCCAACGCATATAATGTACGCGCTATCTACACTTCACACTTAATTAAACTTCCTAAACTTTTCGCATCATGTGAATGAGCCCAAATGTATATACGGTGCTAATTCGCACCAAGCCACTAAAGTCATTTCATTCTTAAAGTTTGTTGTTTATATTTAGTCTACCTGGACTTGATGACATTCAGGTTTTCGTTTATTAGGTCAATGAAAATAGATTATCTTGTGGTCTAATTTTGTAAAGTAAATAAAATTTCTAATAATAACAGATAATATACAAGGTGTTCCAAAATACCTTTCATTGAATTATGCTTTTGTACTACGTTTAGTTCACATAAATAAATTAACTTCCAAGATATTTTAAAAAACAATTCTGAAATTAACAGTTTTTTGAAATTCAATTTATTGACGACACGTGTTAAGTTTTTCGCATTTTTCTCAAAAACTACTCATTTCAACGAAAAATTTCAAGAGACACAAAAGTTTCCTTATTAAATTTCCCATTAAATAAGATCTTTTAAATAGTACATTAACAGGCAAAAATAAAAAGTTCCGAGGGTGTGTTTTCGCTACTATCATATTCAAATAAAACCTTGTTTTTTCACAAAACTTTAGCACGCTGTATCTCAAAAACCAAGCGATTTCGGACAAGTGTTTATAAGAACTTTTTTGAAAATGTAATACTTAGGAATAACCCCTTAAAATATTTGCCACGTTATTCTGCAACACTCTGTATAAAGCTGCTATAGAAAACGTTTATGAATGCTGCGGAATGTCATTTTCCGGTATTAAACTTGGCAATTTTTATGACTATACATTTTATCGCTATTTTTTAGTTGAAAAACTTTATTATAAGCTCGTATACAATCTAAGACATATTTGAATAATATAAAATATTAAAGAATTGTTTTTGGCATTGGTGATAATGTAATTTCCTCAAAGTGTTGCTGTCTATATCAGCTTTCTATTGGATGATATAACTTTATGGCACCATTGAATGTTCACTACATTTGAATCATATATATATATACACAATATATTGAGTGAAATAACAAGTATATAGTGTCTGACTTGTGTGTTGACGACATATTTCTGATTTGTGTATGTGTTATATGGCAGAAGGGCGGAAATTCGAATGCTCCAAACACATTCCATGTGCCATCATTCTACCCACAAAGAACGTTCGCCTGTCATTCTCGTACATTTCACATAAACATTATAATTTCAGGCACAGTTTCTACCAGCGAAATAAAAAACGTACATATACATATGTAATATGCATATCTAAAAATTACATTTTGTCAAACAAATGAGGGAAAACAAAGAAAATTCATTAATAACGTTTGCGCTTATCTATGTGTAGTTAAACTTTTGTTTTCATACACGTTGAAAGCCTATTTTGAAGATAAACTAAACAAGTAATTTAACTTGTTGACCGATTAGAATGCAAGATTAATTTTTCCATGTATGACAAAAGCGGTGGGTGGATAAATAGGTAGAATTAAACGAAACAAAAGCAATTATTTTTATACAAAAAAAAAACTCACCCTCATGTGTTTTAATCGGGCACGAATAAACTCAGTGCCTGATGCAGTTTGATCACAATTTAAAACAGCAAAGGATCCCATATACTGCAATCAAAATAAAATTTATATTAATTAAATAACAGTTTTACAAGAAATATTGTTAATTAGTTAAACGTGTTTTATTGCCCTAATAAAAAGTCGTAATAAAAATGCCATTATATTACTATAGAGTGCCTTAACAATAAAATAAATCTATATAGAATTTTACTGTCTAGTTTAATTTCGCAGAAAGTTATCACATGTATTATTTGACGGCTCTATATATGTGGATTTACGGTGCAATTGTGAGAATAAAGTGTCTTTTCTCCTCTATTCCATCATAGCTCATCGTAAAAACCAAAAATAAATTTATCAATTTAATTTTTATAATAAAATTTTTATGTAGAAAAATTGCACTTATACTTTGTAACTAAAATTTGCGATAAAAGGGGAATCGTTTATGTCAATATTTGTATAAATCATGATCACTCTGTGTGTATTTCGTTCAGGGTAGAAAAAAAAACAGTAAATTAGATTATATTGAATCGCCCTCAAATGTATCTCTAATATAATTTAATTTGTAACAGACAAACGGCTCCAAAATTGTACGAAAACAGCGATCTAACTGTAACTGGATACAAATTCAATTATATTCTGTTTTTTCTTTCTTTATATTTAATTTCTTTCAAAACGGCTCTAATGTGGGGGGACTTACACGTGTTTACATACACGATGATAATAATAATATCGAAAAGTTTTTCACATAGATAATAATGGCGGTATTCAACGAAATCCATGAAAACATATTTTCTTTAAAAATAAAGTGAAAATAAAGTTATAGCTGGCGGCGGCACTGTTTGCCTTTCCATTAACTTAAAGACTGTATGAATTCAAATTTATGTACGTTATGTTATATATGTGAAGTCGGACATGACTTTTGTTATACTAGTACTTCTGCGACCACATTTATATGCCTTTAGCAGAACTTGAAAGGCAGCTTCTTTAAAGCTATTTGTCATAAATTCTCATATTTATAAGACACATAATTTACATTCGGCCTTTTTTTACTTATGCATGCTGTACATCCAAGTAAAATTGCAAAAACAAGAATTTCAAATTGATTTCTATTCATGCTAATTATCTAAGTGGTCTTTTAATTCATCCATTATAAATGCGGTATCGTTTTCATCTAACTAATTAGTTTATTTAAATATTTGCAGCCAAGATGAAAAAAAAAACTCGAAACGAATTAAATGACTAATTATAAGGATTTCAATTAATCCATTCAATTTAATATTCCCTACCATTTTTAGTATGATTATCGGCTTAAAACTGGAAATCTAATTAAATTTGAATGATTGAATATCAAATAGACCTAGAAGAAGAAATTTGCAATTTAAAATAATTGTCTTGCTGAAAGAACGTATATATCAAGTGTCTTGTTATTAATGCTGAGTCCTACCTTTTGAAAATACCTTGAAAAAAAAATCTAATAAATAACAAGGGAAATGATGTTTACTGGAAAACATGTAAATTTTATTATGACAAATCAAACACGGGCTGATTTTTAATTTTAAAGTCAACCACCTCGTTATATTCTAATTTTCTGCAATTAAATTGAAGACAACGTAAATTGCGTTCTCTTTTACACATTTTCGAAATTTATCAGCTCAAAGTTGTAGTTTTCTATATTGCAGAGAGAGTTTCACGGTTGGTAACTTTTATTGATTTCATAGGGGTTGAAACTGCGGAAAATCGGTTCGTTGGCGCGCTAACTTTCCCAAAGAAAGAAATCTGTAAAGGGAAATTTGGAATGTATAATCATAGAGTTGCTTTTAGCATTAATTTTTTATAAATTTATTGAAATATTTTTTTCAATGCGAATTGAAAATGAAGGCAAATATATAATAATTTTTCATAAGGGAAATAACATGTATAAAACATGGAAAGTGTTCGAATATCCATGTGGAATTGGTAGCGAATAAAAATGTAATATGAAAGAATGAATAAATGCATTTTATTTGTTCCCTTGGGCCATATGCTTCAGTAAGAGTCAAGCTATTTGAAAAAATGTCAAGTGCTCTATATCATCATCATCAAAAAGTTTTCAATTGAATTGTTGCAAAAAATAACCATCACATCGACTTATCAAAACGACATACTTTCCCCCTTTTTTTCGTTCTTGAACAAGTAAAATACATTTTTTATTACAATTCTTGTGGAGGGAAATTATATATAAATAAAAGTTGTGCCCTGATTTATTTATAAGTTTCATTCCACGTTTTATTCGAATGTAAGAAAATTTGTAAGAGAATTGGGAATTAATTTAAATACACAAATTTAAAACTTTTAAGTTTTATGGTCCATGAAAAACAGGATTAGCTTAAATTATTCTTTTATTCATTCACAAATAAAATTGAACAATCGATTGGATATTTATCGAAAATCACACGAAAAAGTAAATAAACCGAACGATTACTTTTGTTGATTTATCCAAAGTGTCATTTACATTTTAAACGTTTCGGAAAGAAATTTTAAAAGTCTGTGTGCATCACAAAATGGGCTAATGTGGAATAAATTAACATGCACTTATTATGTTTACGTACAAAAGGACATTTGCTTAATGTAATTATACTCGTTATAATATATTGTACAACATACTGACTCAGCTACGAGAATTTACATGACATATACATGAAGATTCAATCTGAGCCCTTCAAATACGACGTTCATAGTTAATTGTTGTAAGCAACTTGAAATTAGAAATCACGGAAACTCGAATTTAATGTACAAGTACTCGTACATTAGTAAATATGTTCATTTTGTATAATTAAAAAAATATATAGGGTAAAACGCGCCCTATAATGAAAATATTTCACTAGTCGCTATTAAATTGGCCCTTAAGCGGATTTTTTTCATTATTGTTCAGTTCAACGATCCGATCGATCGATCATTTAATAAAATTGTAGTTTAATAAAGTTTGGGACTTAATCGGCACTTTATAACTTTCGAAATTCAACCAACTATTAAACTGTATGTGTGTATAATGAGTGACTTTAAGGCATTTTATTGAAGCGAAAAATTAATTTAAGATTCGCGTCCGTTCCAAGTAATAATTTTTATGTATAGAAGAGGATGACAATATTTTCGTCTTCTGATAAGTATAATAATAGTGGTCGTGGTGGAGGACAAAAAAAAGAATGGGAAGAAGATGACTGAACGAGAATATCACAGGGATGGTTTTATTATTGGAAAAGATGGGCAAAAGATAATAAGAAGAGAAAAAAATTCGTGGTGTAAGAAATAAAACATGTGTCTGATGATATAGAGAGAGGGTGGATCTTAAAGCGGAAAAATATTTGGAGCATGAAAGGAGAGTGGTGACTTCCTTTCTTTTCTATATACTCAGTTTACGGAAACACCTTATATAGATATAATATTAAAAGTAAAATGTTATTTTTCCACATAATAAAAAATAATAAAAGTTTCGTATCAAGTTTTTCGGATTTGCGGGTGTTTAAAATATACAATTTTGGTATTAATTTTATCGGTGAAATCGATTAAAACAAATTTAATTATATGTGGAATATGTTGTGTTATGTATGAATATTTGGTAGTGAAATTAGCACATAATCCTTTTGTATATCCACTAATAACTGACTCTAAACGAGCACATAGTTTGTTCATGCAGTGGTTGTAAATATCTTTTAGTTGCATATAACGGTAATATGGCCCTGTTACACTAGTTAGAGATTCAATAAAATACAGTATTGGTCCAGAATACAAATGAACTCCAAATGGACAGATATTTTAACAATATAATGGGTTAAATATCCTGGTTTTACATTTAAATTGAATTTACTCTGACCCTATTAAAAGCAACTAAATTATTATAAAGAGATTTCGTTGTTGAAAACAAACATGTTATAAAAAGATGAGTGGAAAATGTATTTTTATACATTTCATGTTCAATTTTTTAAAACGAAATTTAATATAACGAAAAATTTATTTAAACATTTAAAAATTTAATTAGCCAATTCAAATATTTAATTTATTCCATTTTAGTAAACTGAATAGTTTTGGAAAATTAGTCATTTAATAATTTTCATGTTTATCTTTTAAGTTATGAAACGACTAATGTAATTTCAGAAAATTTATATTTGTAATTTAAAATAATTAACAGTTATGTTTCTCAAGTAAATTAATAATCGTAAAGACAAATTTATATAGTCTGCGGCTATTATATTCATAATTTTAATGCCAATAAAATGGGATTAATTATTAATTTGACACTAATTAGGATTGGGATCCGTTATTCTAGACTAAAATATTGAAAATAAGGACTGCGTTGGCAGCGATGCGTGCGGACAGACATGCGGTTTTAAAAGCATTGTATATATGTGTTAAAATGAAGAAAAAAAGGGACCCAAAACCAGAGTCAAATTGATAGCTGCCTTCATTATTTGAAAGTGGTTGTTAAACTAAAAAGGGCCATAAAAAGGTCATGCCGTGAAGAGCTTTTCCTGTTCTTGTTTTTGCTTCTATTTTCTGATTTATTATTCATGTAGTGTAGAATATTTTTTGAATAAAAATGGCTAACAAAAATTGAAACTCCCGTTAATATTATAAACTTTTAAATAGCGTCAACGTGCTCTATATGGCCTTAGAAAAACTTGTGCCTGTGTTGAAAACGAATTAAATGGAATTTAAATATATTTTGCATAAATAAAGAGAAAAACTTTCGACTTTGCAACTTTGTATAATATAAATAGATAAAGATTTTATTCATAATTTATAATAGGGTGGATTAAATATATGTATATTTTTTTATATAATCATTCCGAATTCAGTTCACTACTACTAAGTTAGTTAGTTTAAGTTTTGAGTTGAATAATATGCACACATGATCTTATTACCAACATTATAATATTATTGTAATACATGTTGAATATACGGGGTGTTCCAGAATAATATGGCAATATTTTAAATGGTTATTCCTGAGTGCATTTTAAGAAAAAAAGTTCATATAAATACTTGTAAGAAATCACTTGGTTTTTGAGACACAGACTGTTAAAGTTTTGTGAAAAAACAAGGTTTTACTTGAATATGATAGTGGTGAAAACACACCCTCGGAACTTTTTATTTTTGCCTGTTAATGTACTATTTGAAAGATCTTATTTAATAGGAAATTTAATAAGGAAACTTTTGTATCTCTTGACATTTTTCGTTCAAATGAGTCGTTTTTGAGAAAAATGCGAAAAACTTAACACGTGTCGTCAACAAATCGAATTTAAAAAATCTAGTAATTCTTGAATTATTTTTAAAATATCTTGGAAGTTAATTTACTTATATGAACTAAACGTAGTACTAAAGCATAAATTCAAGGAAGCATTAAACTACAAAAAAGTCATATTTGTCGTATTGTCGTATTTGGGGGCGGTCAATTATACAACTTTAACACCCTGTACCCTGTATCTCAAAAACTAAGCAATTCCGGACAAGTGACAAGTATGAACTTTGTTTCTTAAAATAATGCCACGTTAATCTTGAACACCCAGTATAGACTGTATAGATTTACAAGTTATTACGTGTACAGTTTCCGAACTGTAATACACACATATTGTGTTGTATATTATATTGTTTTCCATATATTTGTTAACATTTATAAAATTCAGTTGAAACTTCACGAAAACTTGTCATGAATGTATGTATGATATAGAAAGTTCAAGAGTGTTTCACTCCATACTAAAGTTATAATAATACACGCAGCGTATACTGTTGTGTTGTCTTCACTTGAAAACTTGAGTTCGGACTTAATCCACGTCTTAGATAAAGCTAACTTCACACCGGTTTTGGCGTCAGTGCTAAGCCACTGGATTATTCATAAGTTTTAAGTTAGTTTCCAACTCACTTTCGTTGTCTCTTTCGTGCTGTATATGAGAGCGCGTCAACCATTTTCAGAGATTGGTAGGTAATCACTTGCTCATTACTTATCCCGTTGACTATTTACATACTCAACGTTAAATCGTTATTCAAGGCTTATCTGAGAGCGCATTTGTGTTCCACCATCAACATATCTATATGTATATAGACCACGTGTTTTTGTTCAACCAATATAATATGTCTTGTAAACCGTTGCTGCTGGCTGAGGCCATTCTTCTATTCGAATCTTTGTGTGAATTATTTAAACATTTTCTTCCAACAAATCGTCTTCAATCGACAGCCATTTGTTTTATTTAATTCTTTTAAAGGCTGAATTGCCTCTCCCTAATTACCGGAAAATATATTTTATTGTTCTTCTAACACAATCGATAACGTTCCCTTGGCCATTATCAATATCTTTTCTCAAAATTGCCACTGTGACTAACGCTCATTACCGATTTTCTATTCTTATGATGATGGCAATCTGTTTTATCCAGTTTATGAAACATTGTTGTAAGGATCCTGTATGGCCGTATGAGTTTTAGGAGACAGCCTGCTGACTGTCTCATTTCCCTGAAATTATACGCGCCATAGAGGACCTTGAAGGCGGTTGCACCATTGGCCAAAAAGCAATAAAATTAAAAACTATTGCGAGTAAAGAGAAAGTGCGTTGAAGGGAGAAACATTTAGTGCTGTGCCGTGTGTGTGTGAGGAACGGAAAATAAGGATAAAAATTAGGTGAGTGTTCTCACTGGTTTTAATTGTATTTCATTTTTTTATTATTGTAAACAGAAACGTGTGCAAACGTATGTGCAATTCTATATTTTACATAAATAGAATATTTTATAATATCAATAAAATTTACTCCTAATTGTCTAATATAATTGAGTGTTGGATGCATTAATCAACTCAATATTCACTACGCGATTACAACAAAATATTTATTTTTGTTGACGGACGAAATGTACCGAAATCGCATTATTTATACTTCGTTCGATTAAGGCGAGCACACTACATGGAATGTATTCCGGTGGTGCTGTGATAACCCTTATGAGAAC
>SSSI01002746.1:0-30833 GCA_004796505.1 Oryzaephilus surinamensis
GACATCTTTGTCCCATGATTTCTGCATTATACTGTGAGAACAATTTGATATTTAAATTTCCCTCTCCGTTTGTTGACGAGCTTGTTAAAAAATACTCCCACAATATTTAAATTTGTGTGTTTTTGATTTGTTTATCCGCGATCTAATGATAACATTGAATCGTTTATGGGGTGCACATCATCATCAAGGAGACTGACCTTAGCAGATGTGTGGGTGCGACATGTATGTGTGGGAATTTGGTCCAGCATCAACCCTTTGCCCTACCGAACAATAATAAATGTTTGTCTCGTCATGTTTTCGAAAATGAAAAATGACACTATACAGATATGAATTGTTCTGCAAATATAATACACGAAAAATGTACCTTTACCAAATATAATGGCATTTACTGGACTAGAAATTGACTTGACCATTTCTGTGGATTATTCGGCATAAATTTCCTTGAGAAAATAATCTGAAATGCATTCATACACATATTCTTATTGTAGACGGTTGGAAATTTTTCTATATGATTTTTGTTTTATTTTTTAACAAAATTTGCATTTCACAACGAGTCAGTTTAACAACAAAAGTATTTGCATTTCATGGTAAAAAGTAACGATGTCCATTTAATTGATGTCAAGTACATTTTTATTTTGCATGAATTTAAATTAGTTTGTGTGCGGTCTATACGTATTTATTTATTGATCTTTCAACTCCAAGGGAAAGGCATTTCAATCTAAATGGAAAAAGATATTTTACTACACCATGTCGTTATGGTATGTATTTTATATCTCTTTTGCATTTATAACATTATTTCAATTAATGTTAGCTCACATCATCCTTACTGACCATTTAAAATATAGATTGACAGAGTCTTTCTTCAAAATGCCAATAATCTATTTTACTATTACAGCCCCCTGAAGTTTATGAAGATGATACTGTGAATGCTAAAAAAATTCACACACATAAAAAGGTGCTTGCATATTTTTTTTAACGGTTTATTCTGCACCCCTCATTTTTTTCGCATAGGGCCATTTTTGTATAATTCATACACGTAAATTAACATCAATTTTTGCAGACTAACTAAAAATTCTTTTGTGATACCCCCTCTAATAAATTTTTAGTCTTTTTCAAAGGAGCTAACTTAGCCCCCACCAAACCTACAACCCTATATTTCAGGGGTGCTACCTGTATTTTAGTACGGTCCACATCAGTCGAAGTACAGCATCCCTTGATACCTTTAGTACCACCTTGAAATGAATTGTGCCTTTTTATGATAAAAGTTTATTTTAAATGAATGTTGAGTATTATTTGAAAATGAAATTATTTTGGAAGTATTTCACAGGTAAGGGTTTAATAATAAATAACTTAGAATTTGTTTATTATTATAAGTAGATAATAAAATGTTAGAAATAAAACGAAAAATTGTTGGGCCATTAATCGCAGCCCTCTTGATTGAAAATAGTGTAGTATAGTGTACTGATTAAAGCAAGACTCATAGATTTTGTCTCTCATAATGTCCAGAGAAACTATCTGGGATACGGACAAGTGGCTATACTCCACATTATTTTATTGGCTCTGAGGGTGACAAATGAAGATCGGGTCATGACATTAACTACCAAACTTGACATCATTTAACACTGTTTTCCAACCTCTTTCAAAGAAAAAATTTTATAGACAATTTCGTTAAATTGCATTATTTAGCACTATTTTAATTTAATAGTTACAAGCATAGTTTAAAGAATTGTAAACAATTTAAATAGATATAATACATATGTATACACATATATGTTTTCTAAACAAAAAAAGTCAAGAATGAATAAATGGAAATGATACAACACACATCAGGAGGGGTAAAAGTTGAATAATACAATATAGAAATGGTTGTTTGTGCCCTAGTAGACCTTTATTACCCGCAAATATCTGCGTCAAATTTTCAATAATATCGACGACTCCAATATATGGAGTACAATATGATATTAGGGGTGATTCGCATCGGACTGCTGCTAGTATTGCCAATAAACAACTTACACAACCATGTCCTCTAACTTAATTTTGGTATTATCTTGGCTTAGTCAATCCATTCATTAGATTATCTCTTTTACGGGTGTGACAAGGCAACTCCAGAGGCCAAAAAATACGATTACTGACCACCTTACGGCATCTAAAACACACAATCTCATTATGTGTCCCTGAGGGTGACTTGGCCGATAGCGGCTGCTTTTATTTTGCTGTGGATATTCTTCTATTGTCTTTATTTTTCTTTTTACACAGAAAAAAAAGAGTTCACAACAACAAGCTTTTGTCTCATATTTTTCATTAATCAATATTTCCTTTTCAACTGTATATAAGAACGCCCTTTTAGGGTAAGGACAATGGCTTGTATGTAAGATGTCTGGTGTTTTCAACTATTGTCGTGGTCTGTGTAAAGTCCATAGTCGTCGTCAGCACCTGGACACCATTTACTAATCATATGAAAGGGTTTGGCCTGATTTTTACGTTGTAAATGGGTGCCAACGAATATTTTCTATTAATAATTTTGCACATTTTTTTTGTTTGGTGTATCATATATTGATGATATACGAAAGATATCAATTTCCAATAAAAGTCCAATAGAATAAATTATAATACATATTGGTCTTAATATTGAAGAAATAGCCTATTTCGTTCTGATATCTGTTTCGTCAAATCTCCCCAAGTATACAATATATTTATATATTTTGGAAATTGATATCTGCAATATCGTAAAATATATCTCTCATATTGTTCAGATATAGTACATTTATAAAATGACCCTTACGGGCGATAAAATGACCATTGTCCAGAAAAATGACCAATAAGAATAGTCTTTCATACGTGTATTTAGTATATAGTATTATTTTGCGCACGGTCATTGGTCAATGAGGGGAGTGGTCAGTTAGGGGTTGTTTTTATAAGGTGTCCGGTTGGATGAAACATCTCTTACCCTATTTTTAATCTAAACTTTTTTTATTTCCGAAATGCTTAATAATTTCTTTATTAAAATACAATTACTTCAGTTTTATTATGCTTTATAAAACATCAATTAATTTATCAGTAAGGGATTTTATTTGTTTTTTTATTATATTTTTATGTCCACCAGTATACAATAATAATGTTATACATAAGAATAAAAATCGTACGTTCACAATAAAACCGACAAACAGATTCCCTGTTACGAAGAACAATTAAAAATATAGTTCGACTGAACTGGTGATTGCTAATCCTAGTAGGGGTCTGTTATTTAGGGGGGTGAAGGGGTTACACCGCCCTTCTTGTCGAGTGTCATTACAACACCCTGTCACATCGGGGGGTGGGCTACATTCGCAGCTGTTTTCAGAAATCGATATGTATGATCCTACAAATAAGTGAAAAATATTAATTGCATCACCAATTTCAGTTATTAAATACTCCTATTATTTCTCAATAACTATATAAGTACCTATATATATTTATTGCATTTAGTTTAGTATGTAACTATGTACACTTAATTTATACAATGAATGTAATCAAATTTATGTGTACACATAAAGTTTTAAATGATTTTAAGAACTTTCCAACTTTTCCGTCTTTAATTTCTATTCAAATATCTATCCACTTTTAAATGCATTTTAATCCACCATTTAAATAAATTTTGTTTTATTTGAACAAATTCTTATCACATCTATCACAATAGTTTAACAACAGTAATTTAATAGCAATATTTAATTTGATTTTTTTAATACAACAAAATTAACCGTTTATTATTTTGTTACAGCAGATGCAGACGGATCGGAGTCAGATATCCACCAAGATATTTTAACGTGCGGAGTCTGCCAGAAGCCTTTCGCCCTCTCTGACATTGTCCGTTTTATTCAGCACAAAGTAGCCTCTTGCAATAAAGAGAATTTCGGTCAGTGTTACACAAATACAGATCGTGAGCGTGAAAATGATGATGGCTCATTACCATTATCAACGATTAATACCAGGAGACCGAGCATATCGGCACCGATATCCGGCAAAAAGAGCACGGCCTCCAACCGGGTGCACACACCGCCGCCAGCGTCACCCCGTCTGCCGGCACCTGGTGACCTGTGCGTGGATGGGGCCGCCTCTTCAACACCGAAACGGCGTGCTTCGTCCCCCCTGACAAGCTCCAGTTTGGAGGATGGTGAAGACATCAAGCCAAGTATAAAACAAGAACGTATGGAGACAACGATGTCGCCAGATGAGAATAGTCAATGCAAAAAATCGAGAACGGAAGTGGCAGATGCTGAATCGAATACTACGCACAGTGGTACGTAATCATTTTATTAGATTTTCAAAAATAGTAATAATTTTTTTATTTAATACGCGATACAATTTTGGCATTTGAGGGCTGGTGTGAGTTCTTGAAAAATATTTCAAAACTTATTAAATATTCCAACTGACGTCAGTTGTGCAACAATGACAGTTTGTTAATTTAAACGCCGCGGGTTGGAGACATTTGACACCATGTCTCCTGAGGATATATACGATTTGGTTACGTACAATGTCAGGATGGAAAAGTAATATAAAAGAAATGACAAAATGAGATTCTACCTAAAATAAAAGTGCGTGAATATTCAAAAAAAAAAACAATAAACTAAACATTTTCACTGATGCCTTTTTGCAATTATAAATATTTGTTGTATTTAAATATATACAACAGCTTCACGTATATGGAGTCGTCATACCATTTGTGATAACAAATGTTTTATTCTACATGCTTTAATTTTTTACCATGCACAGTTGTAAAGAATTTTTAAAGTGATAACGTCATGCTGAAACGAAATCTATTGTCTTTTTTATTCCCTGCTGAGACACATGTCCTCAACTGATGTTGACCATCATCCCCCATATATGTATAAAGAACTTGAAATAAATATACATACACGCTATATATATACGGTTCACTGCTTCTATTAGATAAAATTTAAGGGTTGACACATGGTATTATTATGTAGGATGCTGGACATAATCTATTATATTTATGTATTACGCTTTTAAAATTTTCAAGTTATAAACATACGAGTACTTTCATTATTACATATACCTACATATATTACATATACGTGTTGTAAAAGTTTAAAATTACATTTTTACCGGCGCATTTCGAAAAACATAAAATACATTAAGTATTCTGAAACGTTTGGTTGTAAATTCCGTCTGGCAAACGCCGGGGTCCATAACACACATCTTTCATACATTTCAATAGATCATTTCCTTAATGCGGAGATAAGGACGAAATGACCGCGATATTCAAATTTTTAAGCTCCGTTTCTTTGTGTGGTGTCCAAAGCCATATCACGTATTCACTGTGAGGCTACTTAAACTCGCCCCCTTATTTCTATAAAGCAACATTTCAATGTACATTCCAGACACACTGAATATATAAAATGTGTCCAGTGGATTTTTGCCGCCTTCGTGTATTGGTGATTTGATTCTCGCAAAATGTTTCACCACCCTCACACCTATTCTGCGGCCGTCCCTCTCTCTTCGTGATAAATAATCGCGCGTTCGTGAAGTCCTTTGTGTTCACCATGCGGCCACATTTTAAATATATGCAAATGTCCTTAAGCCTTCTGCGTTGACCGTGAGCTGAAATTCTAAAGGCTGCGGACACTAATACCTCCCTTAAAGAAACAAGGCACTGAAATATAGACAGATTTAGCATTTCTTTTGACAATCTTTTATTAATGTTTATGGTTTGTATTTAGAATTATAGACCTATATGCATATACATATAAATTTTTGGCACACTCTCTGAAGTAGTGAAATAAATTTTTTTTGTTAAGGTAGAATGTGTGCATGTTCTTTTATAGAAAAGGGTTCGTCCCTAAGTTTTTCATGCACGCGTATTAATTATTCAAATGATTTATAAACTCCCCTAAAGGTATCTTGTCCACACGTTGGTCATAAAAAGATGCACAATTCGCTTACATAATTAAGATGAACAGATGATAGGAACCGGTAGAGCGCGTGCTATACATAATATTAATACCTGCTCGTCTTTTATATAAGTATCTACCAACAACAACCCTTTACTATTAATCAAGACTGTCGAATGATCATGTTGGACTAGTTTTTTGTATTAATGCTTAACACCCCTTAAATGTTCAGTGCAATGCTGCGCTCAGAAACTCAGATTTATATTATTTAACGCAATCTGAAAAATAAAACTAGCTTTCTATATGTATAGATTAAATTTTATTTAAAATAAGTTCAATATGAAAATGTTTCAAAAGTTTCAAGACGAATAAATCAGTGAAAATTAATAATCACATTTCACTTGCTTGTGCTTTTGCATACCTCTACTATCAGCTATATGCATACACCCCTATCAAAAAGGGGTGAAACTACAAGCATTTTTATTAAAACAAAGACATCAAACTTGGAAACGTCTGTCAACGGATTTTGTTCTTTATTAAAAATGAAATACGTATTTTGATTGATTTACAAGCTATCGATAACATTTTGCGACAATGCGGTGAAATTCATAATCGTGTATTGTGTACACATCCCCATTGAAAATTTAATAAATATTGGGGTGAATTTGAAACTGAAAACTATCATAAAATGATTGTGGGGGATGTAATGATTTCGTGAAAATTTCAATAGGATTTTGTTATATAGTATAGCACTTGTTACAATTTCACTTGAAAAAACGAACCACGAGACTAAGTAATTATTTTGACCAATTAAAAATGTAACCATTGACAAAATTCTAACGCTTATCTGTACATTCCTGATACACTCTAATGGGTTTGTAGCTGTTATTGTATTTATTTATGTCTGTTTTCGAACCACAATTTAATGCTTTAGGCTTCAAAAGTAATATAAGCATATGTAAATAAGATATTGTATGCTTATTGATTCCTATCGTACCCATTCATTGAATGTCATTGGAAATATACCTCTATATCATTATATTAATGCAAAAATATAATAATTATAAGTTATATATCATGTAAAAGACTTTTGAAGTGTTAATCTGATTGTAGGAAGAAGATAGATAACAATAATATACCTAACCCAAATATTATGTATAATTTTATTTGCTACAGTTTCTTCTGTTGTGTTAGAAAAAAACGCTTTTATTTTATTATATTAGCGAATGTGGCTGTTAAGTGAAACCGTTTATGATACTATAAACGAATGTAAAATTGTATGCATAATGTTTGACGGCCTGAAATCACGTTACAAGAAAAGCAATTTCAGTGTCCATATCACCACAGTGGCGATCTGCATGCAGCCACATGTTGACGGGCCATTACCGCCCCCCACACCGCGTCCAAATAATAATACAGTGAAAATCGAGAATGAAAAATTGCCTGGACGTTTATGCTAGAAATTCAAGTTTGGTCGAGGGTGTGCCGAACGTGACCCGCCTTGGAATAACCACGTATAGTTATAGATATGTAGTTCTCGTTTTCTTTCTTGTATGCGGCTCGTTGACAATGTTGAGGAATCACGGATAACTAAACAACTCCGCGAGGTCAGACTTTTCAGACAGCGGAAGTGATTTTATAATGATGGGCACGGTGATATTCTCTACTGTAGCTTCTTCTTAAATTGATTGCGATGGCCATTGTTCTCTCACTATAATTTTAGCAAAATCGATTCACCTAAATGGTGTCCCGTTTTTACAGGATATCATGGAAACGGAAATAGTAGCTACATCCGGTTTGTAGTAAGGCCTTTGGCAGTGATATTTTCTAAAAGCTTGAAAAAGGATTTTTATATTCACAATAATTGTATTTTATTTAAAAGCGTGTGTTTTAATATTTTAACAACTTTTTATTTATCTTTACGAAAAATTGGAGATAATTTTTTTTGTTTCAGAACCAAGTAACTACGTGTGTTCTACATGTAAAGCACGCCTCCATTCAGCTTGGAGACTTGTACAACATGTACAACATTCACATGGAATGAAAATATATGTTGAGAGTTCACCATCTAGCAGCAAAAGTGGAAATAATAACAATCATAGTACAAGTAGTGCCAGTAGTAGTTCTTCTGGTTGTTCCTCTGGCGGAGGTCCACCTCCGCCACCAAATATGAGACATCCCTTATTACCTCCACCCGATTTACACAATCCATTTGGTGTTGGCAGTCTACTCAGATTACCTTTACCACCATTGAATCACGGGCACGTTCCTCCAGCTCCGTTATTTTCACGGCCAGAACATCACTATCGAATAGATCAGTTTGTTAGCGAACAGTTTAGACATCATGGTATGACTTTGGCGGCCGCTGCTGCTGCTGTTGCAGCCGGCACGGTACCACCCCCTCACACTAGTTTTCCTTCGCCAGCAGAACGATCAAATTCCGTATCCAGTGTTCCATCGAGAGAACGGAGTACTCCAAATCAACCATTATCACTGGAACCTCAATTGGATTTTTACTCGCAGCGGTTGAGGCAACTCGCTGGTACAACCAGTCCGGGGGCCGCTCAAGCGAGCTCGCCGTCTCCCCGGAAGCACTCTCCGCCATTTACAAGTCCTTCACCCTCGCAAATCCCACCAACAAGCTTACCAAATAACATTAGTTCGAGCAGCAGCAACAGCAACAATAACAACAATAATAATAACAATAGTAGTAGCAATAGTGGTAACAGCAGCAGCCGACCACCAAGTGTTTCACCACCTAGTGGAAAGGATGATCAATTAGTCAACACACCAAGATCGGCATCTACACCGCCCGGTAAACCTGGTTCACCGCGAAATTCCTCATCTGCTGATGCAGTCCATGCTTGCGAGTACTGTGGCAAAAAATTCAGGTATCCTTTGAAACTTGAAGTACATCGCAGGACACATACCGGCGAATTACCGTACAAATGTACAGTGTGTGATCATGCATGTGCCCAAAGTTCCAAATTGAAACGCCATATGAAAATACATCGAACTCCTGAAGATCGTACCAGCAATGCTGGCTCAGTAGAAACTTTAGATGGCGAAGATAGTGAAGAAGATGATGAAATGGATGACGAAGAAGAGGAAGAAGAAGAATTGGAAGCCGAGGAAGAGGAGGCGGAAGATTTAAGCGTTCCTAGTCAAATTACATCGAAAAATACCAACCAATCTGCTTCCCTTGTTGGTGAGCTAATGGATAAATTTGGATTGAGCAATATTGCTCAGTACAGTGAAGCATACAAACAAGCCATACAAGAATCAAATGCTGCTTTAAAACTGCAAATGGCTAACAAAGACCGTGATAACAACAATAGTACCTCTTTAACGAATCAAATCAAAATGCGAGAAGAATTTGCAAAAGGAATTTTACCAGCACCTCCAACCACCCCACTGCCACTCTTTCCTCCATTCAATAATGAATCCTATGAAGCAACAAAACGTCTAAAATTGGATCTAGAACGTAATGATTGGTGGATAACGGGATTGAATCGTGAAACGAAAGGTGTTCCTGGTCCGAGTGCATTATTACCTAATCCTTTGTTAAAGAAAGAGAGCCGTCGTAATGATACATGCGAATTTTGTGGCAAAGTGTTTAAAAACTGTTCGAATTTAACGGTACATCGCCGGTCGCATACGGGAGAAAAACCTTACAAATGTGAATTGTGTTCCTATGCTTGTGCGCAAAGTTCAAAATTAACGCGTCATATGAAAACACACGGTCGGATCGGTAAAGACGTATACAGGTGTAGATTCTGTGAAATGCCATTTTCCGTACCATCTACACTTGAAAAGCACATGAGAAAATGTGTGGTTAATCAGGGAAAGGGGCATTTACTTAATACTATGCCTATGTTATCAGGCGATGAAGATTCATCAGCTAGCATCGCCTCCAAAGAGGCCACATGACTCTTCCCGTGGGGCAGCATGAGGTTGCCTCCACCACCACCCAGTTTAACGTACTAACTAGTCCCTATAAACTCGTAGTAAATTTGTTGTGAACAGTGATTGATGGAATAACTAGAAATATACCATTTCACTGACTCGAAAAAATATATGGGATAATAGATACACATTTTCATTTTAAGCAGCATACATTTAATGGCAGCAAATTATAGATTAAAAATGTAATTTTCACATAAAATTACTATAAAAATTACCATTCTATTGATAAATTAAAAAATTATTTAATATTAAAATATGTATAAACATAAAAATTTGATGGCCGTTATGAGTTTAACGAATTTTGTCGTATTTTAGAATTTTCTAAATGTTTAAGTAGTTGATGTACACTAAAATAAATAATGACCACCAAATTTTAATATTATAGAGTCATAAATATTTGTTATACGTAATTGTTTTTTATTTTCATATTGTTGATTATTGTTTTTATTGTGAAAGAAAACTAGGTTTAAATTCATTTTCATTTAAAAATTTTGAATTGCATTTAATTAATATCCCATCATTTTTTATGATTATTTACTATTGCATAATATGTAGTTTTTTGTATAGTATTTGTAAATGATCAGTCCCCATTCAATGTAAGTGTAAAAAATGAACGGGATCAGATCATTTTTGTTCAATGTAACTGATACCAAAGCAATGTTTAAACTTTTTTTTATAATAATTATATTATTGAGTTTATTGAATGTATATTTGTATAATTAGTTTTAGGTTGTTGTTTGAGACTGAGGATCGTAGATTGTGCATTAAAAAGAATGGCCAGCTCAGCATCCCGTCGCTTTTTAGCGTCGTGACGCCGAACTTGTAGAGGATTTAAACTGCGATCCACTGTGTACATTCCCTGTCATATCATTTTTGGCCAGTAGCGTGACTGTACATATAAAAATAATTTATTGCCGTATACTACTTATTAGACCCATTTGTATTGTACAAATTAATAATAAAAAAAATGTTCCCCAAAATATTTCCGTATGTGTATAAAAATTTAATTCATGTTTCCAATGTTAATGTTGGTGTTAGATAAAAAAATACTTCCCTGTCTCTACAGGGTGATCAAATTAAAAATAATCAACAATTTATTCAGGGTCAGTATAAAAATGACATTTTAGATATACATATTTATGAAAAGTATTATTCAAACTTTCCTTATATTAGGTAAAATTTCTCAACTATGTTCTGTATGTTAATATGCATATAGGTAAAAGGTAAAATTATTATTATTAAACAATATCAAAAATGCATTGCAATACTTAGTCAACAGTGGACCAGGGTCTGAACTATAAAAACAAATCTACTGTACAAAACAATGGTAGATTTAATAAAAATTTGAATGAGAATGTAACTAACTTGTAACTATTAATGTTAATATGTTATTTTAAATATTTTTTATTTATTTAAATATATGGCTGTAGCACTACGGTGTTCGTATGGGCTGCACTGTACTTAATATAATCGTGTTCCTATACTGAACTCCCATTTCAGTGTGTATTAAATTAAATCTATTACATATAAGATGTTTTTTATTTCATTCCTTTCAAATTTTAACACCTGTCCATACATTTCAAATTTATCATTATAACTGATAAGATATTATATTAAAAATTAAATTATTGTTTCGGAAAATACTGAATTACTTAGATAATTTAATGAGAAATCAATTTCAATTACGCATTTGAGAGAAACTTAGAAAAGTGAAAATATGTAAATAGTTATTTTTATAAATAAAATTAAAAATTAATTTTATAAATTGTAAAATTGCGATTATTTAAGTTATCACTCAGTTTTCAAGTCATTCATTGTACATTTATACATCGTAGACTATAGCAAGTTTAGCTTTAGCAACATTACGCGTACGCCTCGAGCTTCGGAAATTCCCACTGAATCCAAAATCCCACGAGAATATCATCCCTTATTGTGTATCCTAGCTACACAATCGTAAATATAATGTATTAGGCAACCAATATTTATATGGGCTACCCGTAACAATTCTACTCAACCCTAGGTGGCGTTAAATAATCAAACTTTGTGTAGTTTCGTATTTGAATTGGACATCCCTCGCTTTTTCAGGCTTCATATAAAAGTTGGGCATGAATTGCAGGAGAACTTGAAGCGATTCAGGTGGAAAACCATGTGAACACAGGCAACACACGATATATTTAGGGGAAGGGCGATATGAATTGTACAAAAACTATTCTATGATATACCTGAAAAGCACGTGAATGCTTTTTATGTTGCATAATATTTTCATTATTGAAAATATCAATTTATTTTAAATACTTCTTATATTTTAATGAAGATTTCTGTCCACTTCATTAATATTAGTTACCTGTTATGCAAGAGTTTAATATTTAATGATGAAATTTGATATGTTGTACTAACACATAATTACACTGACCTTTGATTATCATTAAGATAGAATAGAAGGATTAATTTCAAGATGCGAATTAATCAAAAATGTCATTTGAAAACCATGTGCAGAGATCAGAGAAATGATTAAGACAAAAGAATCTCGACTCATATGTTAATCAGTCATTCTGTTTGGTTGGTATATTTATGTATATGTGTTGCGTTGATACGATATGCGGTGTAGCAGAATACTATGGGGGTGGCATGTAATAATATGGAGCTGGTTGATAGGTAAACAAAGCAGGAACAATCAAACAACAGCTACAAATCCATTTCGCAGTATTCAGCCATAATAGCTAGGTGTTTTTACATCAACATACCATGCCGCCTGGCCGCGACAGCTCAGATTGAGTATTGCCCCCACATAGACTACATTTTACACCCTCACATACAACAAACCTGGCTCTGTCTCTCCCCTGTTACTCTTTCATCCCTTTCCAACTGTTCTTACTTTCTTATACTAGACAGTGAATTCATTATTTTCGTCTATTCAAGTGTGCTTAATTTTACATCCAAATTTTTAATTGTTATTGTTAATTTATAAAAAATAGCGAACTGCCAGTGGATAATCACCTATATATGTAGAATCAGTTGTTTTATGATTAATCGTACGTTTGTATCTTGGAATGCAAATTTTCTGTTATTAAACGATAAATTAGAGATTTTTAAAATTTTGGCGAATGCGCCAAGTATACAATTCAAATAAACATATAACAATATATGTACTGGTAAATACATATGTAGTCTTAGGTAATAATAAATACCTATTTAATTTTTTAAAATGACTCCAAAATTTACTCTTTGGAGTTTGTAGGTGTATTAGATACTCAATTAATTTAATATCTACGTGATAGTTCATTTATTAATTATTAAGTAGATATGGCAATAAATAATGGGAATTTCATATTTACTGTTTCAAATATAAATAATGATATCATTTTATGTTTGTGAAATTCAATTCAAATTAAAATAATACTCATTAAAGATTATTAGATTATACCATTAAAATTGCCAACATACTGGGTAACTTTAGACAAAGCCGTATTTTAACTTGAATTTAAAAAATGCTTAATAAATCTAAATTTTTCAGTTGCTCCAAAAGCAAATCCCTGAACTTAAAAAACTGTTTTATCATCAAATGATGAGAAGATGTTCGTAGGGGCGGGTTTGTAGATTTAAGCTAGTTAGCCCCCTAAATAGTACAGTTGCTCCTGAAGTCCTGAATCTCAGTTTTTGATAATACGAATACAATAGCGCCTATTAGATATAATATTAAACGTTATAATATACGAAATGATGCATTGTTTATAATTGTCGGTTAACTGGCATCTGATTGTTTGTTTTGAGTATATGTTTGTGTTAATATATATAGAAGAGGTTGGCTGGAACCAAGTTTAAATCGCAACTAGCGTACAGGCTGATAGAATCTGGAACGTCTCTTGATGGATTAATCCCAGCCCTAATGAGTGTAAGAGCGATAAGTCTCGCATGTGAATGCTCCCAAGTCAGCAGCAATCGCTAATTAGATGAATGGTTCACAATGCCTCTGTATGCCTGTCTGCTATGCTTTTGCCCCACTTGACTGGCGTGGCATATCGTGTGGTTTGTAGTACAACCACTTGCACTTATTCCGACTAAATTTCAAATTCACGTCTTTGTACAGAAAATACACACGCACACACATTCCCATTCCATAACCACCCCCTTAATCTGTGTGTGTGTGTGTGTATTCGCCATCATTTTGTAGTTTATTTCTCTTGTGTTCTTTGCCTGCTAATGACGACTTAAACTCTAGCTATTAAGATTAATGAGTTGAATTTTCAAGCATGTTCTGCGTATCTACATATACATATATGTATAGTGTAGGAAAAGCTGTCCCATTTTTGCGTATCATATTGTAGTGTGTAGAGCGAGACTCGCGAAATTACATTTAGACAGATTTTCTTTGTTACATTTTAGACCCGACAGTGATTTTCAGGGATTGTATACTAGTTTGTTGAACTTTCCTCTTTGATAATGTGTTGCCGGCGGATTTGGAATAAATATAGGCAACGGAATTTTGGAAAAAGCACTAGAAGCTATGTTATTGTCATATAAAATCTTTCAGGGTTATATTGTCTAACCAAATAAAACACAACATAAATAAAAATTTTATTTAAAATAATATATAAACGAAATAAAAATTTAAACTGAATATAAATGGAGAAAAATAAATGAAAAATTGTTAAAACGGTGGTCGTTTAATCACAATCAAAATGTATAAAATTCTCGAATAACTGTAATCAATAATATAATATTACAACCCTTCTTAATCAGGATAAAGGTCACTATTCCCCTGTTTCAGTTACCCTACTCCAGAATGGAGGGGAGTGTCCAGTATGCGTACAGGCTTCCCTGATTGGGCATCATAACACTGTCCATCGGTCACTAAATTTACCCCTGGAACTCAAAGCACCACTTACACTATAAAATGAGAAAAAAACTAATAAACTTTAATGCTACTGAACTCTAAATATTTTATTAAATAAAATGTGTAATATTAGTTATAAGTAAATAGTTTTATTCATCAACGAGTTGCAACAAACTTCTTCTACCGCTGCTAAATTAAAACTGAGAAGCAGTTTTCTGAGAGAATTTTCTTATATCTCCTTTTTCCAGACATTCTTCGTTTTAGCATAAATTTTACCACCGAGTTCCTACACTTCATTTACATTCACATGTTAAAAAAATAATATATTTTGCTTTAGGTATTATTTTCAAAAACTTAATTTGTGGACGGTTTATGTCACTATTTAAAAAATAGTAACACCTACTTAAAGATAAGTGTAAACATATTCGTGGAAATGCATACGAATCCGTAAAGCGTTGCAGGAAATGTAAGTGGGTACCTATTTGTATTGAAAAATGAAAAATATTTTTCTCTATGGCATGTAACTTATATTGTTACTTGTACCAATTTAACCATTTCTACCTTCTTTGATGCTTCATATCATACCTATTCTTTGATCAAACATATTCTACTTGAATGACTGCATCTTACATCTAGGTGTATCTGAATCTCTGGTGTTGCTGTGGATACGCTTCTTTTTAAAATACATATTTCAACGTGTTTTGATTTTTTGGCAGTCTAGAAATCAGGTTACTTTCCAAGAAATAAACGTATATGTATAGGTAAGTACAAAATAATTTATTCTAGGATACAATATAATGGGTATAAAAGTTGTATGCTGCTGTTGAAAGATGTATTCTAGACTGCAAAATAAATTCCAACGAACCAAGGAGCTAAGTATTAAGACGCTTATTTACTCACCGAGATCAAATTCACAATTACCCCATTTTCTTGCGTATCAATTGACTTTGGAATACTTTTATTTTATTATTTAAGAGTTGCGATTAGAACCTTAATTTTTATTCACAATATTGGGACACTTTTTAATATGTATAACTATAATATCCGATCGATTTCGTTCAAAATTTGTTCAATAGATTTACGCGACCGCTTGATACAAATTTCGTAATGCGTTATAAATATTTACACAAAGAATCGAGTTATGAAAATAATTATGTGCTTGTATATATTTAGTACATAGAAGATTAGTGGTGTCGGCAAATTGTAACTGAATGAGAACCGGTCAAACTTGTGTCCACCGGGTGGTCACTATACCTCACCTGAGTTCAGAAGGTCATAGGGTTACAAATATACAAGGGAGTGAGCATGCCGCAAAAACCCTAATAGTAGTAAACTGTCAACACATTACTGATATTAATCATAAAGGGTGTCCACGATACCAAAATATTGCATTTATTTCAAAAAAAAGTTTTTAACAAATTTGGAAAATCGTGAAACTAACTTCAGATTCAGGTATCGATATTTTCCTTAAAATTTTATGCAAATTGGACATATGTGCAATCCCGCGTATTAGAAGGGTCAACAGGAAAAAGGACGACTACCTGGAAAGGGACCCATCAAATTGATTACCATTTTATAAATGAATATGGTATATACCGTAAAATCGGTTGCTGGACACAGTCCAACTTTATAACGGCCAAAATTTATTTTTCTATCCTGTGCTACCCATATTATAATTTCGAAACATAACTCCATTCAACGAAAACACTAACATAATAACGAATATAAAAAAGGAAAACAGGATCCAGTTAGATACGTTCACGTACAATTGGTCCAGGCGGTCAGATCATCCCCCTTTTGTAACTGACACTAATAATAAGCACATTATCTGACACTGTCCAGTGAAAATATTTTCAAATTAGGGAGATAAAATGGACACGCGACCATTATTAACCTTTTGACCTGAGCGTACCTACACAGGAAAGAGATAAATCTTTTTTTATGGACCGTAAAGTAACAACTCAGTTGTATCGTAATAGATTGTATATACTTGTATTATTATATTTAAGTGTAGGTAATTGATTTTTTAAAAGGAGAACAACATGTCTGTAGACATACTTCAGTATTATGAATTTGTAAGCTCGAGGAATGTCTTATCTGATAACAAAACCCTAATATCGAAAATTAGTAAAAGCATATATATTGTAGGTTCTCAAATCAGTATGGTTATAACAGCTAAAGCTATTTCAACAATTTAATATATAGCTTAAGGTATATGGGAATGTGAATATTTTAATATTGTGTTTTTCTTGAGTACAGCATTTTAGATACAGTCGTACCATTATTTGTTTACGAATATACAATATTAAAAATAATTTGAATATGATAAATATTTTGTTGTGCGATTGGTTTGATTTGATATGTTCTGATACAATGTTATAGGGATGAGAAATCGTATCCGAGCAACACACCCTTTGTGACGTCACCCAGGTAACACACGCACAGAGCACGGTTACAATAAGGACCGCGTAGTCGCTGAAGTACTTTACATTTTTTGTTGCTTCCACAGAAATACCGAGCTGTTAACAATTTTTTATAAATTGTATATAATAATGTATTCAAATTTTGTTTCAGTATAATTTTTGCCACTGCAATATAGTTTAAATTTATATATGTGTAATAATTATAGTAATTCTCCAGGCGTTGCAGTTTCCACTTTCCCATTAGAATTTTTCTTTTAGCTAGTGTTCAGGAACAGAGAGAATCATGGAAGTTGAACAATGTCCTCTCTGGAAACTATTCTATAGACTTGTCTCTGCGTTTGTCATGTTACGGTATAGTCAACGTCGACATACACTATATAAATACAAGTAAGTAAAGTGTAAAGGATGGAGAGTAGGTGGCTTGTGCGGGTGGGTGCGGTGGATGCGGGGGTGCAGAAAACTCCCCCGTACATAGTGAAACTAAACTCAGGGCAACTGGAAACTCCACATCAGCGGTCCGAGTGTCATTACAAGCAGCGGCCATGGCTGGACCCCCGTATAACTCCTTCCCTCTCTCACCCTTGCAGGGTGAAACAAAAGACAGAATAATCCATAGAGGGTTGTTGACCAATGGCGTGCCAGCCTCTCTGGCAGCCTCCACAATAACTTGGATGGTGCTCTGTGTATGTACAGTTTCGGGCATCAACGGCCGCTGCCATGCATTTAGTTAATTGTTAATGTACATTCAGCGAATTCACTAGATTTTCTATTTATATGAGAAAGAGAGAGAACTATAAAGCTTATGCCTTTACCTTTTGAGAGTTGTAGTAAAGGTATATAGTATTTGAATTCTCATAATTGTTTAGATTAATTTTACTTTAATTAACGTAAGTGTGCAGTAAAGATTAATTACTTCTAATATACATAGGCTTTTCCACTTACACAAAATTACTTTACTAATGGTAAATATACGTAGTACTAAATGTTCTTTTTTATATGTAAAAGCAAAAACTGAAGTAATAAACACATTAATTTTTAATACTCTTTTTACCTTTGTTTTGTGTTTGTACATTCATATTAAATTTTAATTTGTTTTTATACTTACATAAAATTATATTTACACGTGAATAAAATTAAAATTTTTATTGTACTCGTACTGATTTTTCATAGAAATAATTATGCATGCACGTCTATTCTTATGTATACGTACTTGATCGTAATATTTAAGTATAAGTACATATATTTTTATGGTACAGCTAGACTTTTAGTGACAAGCATTTTACAAATTACAGAGGAATGTTGAGAAAATGTACCACGAAATTTTCGTTAAGATTCGTTCATTTGTTTAGATATGGGGATATGGCCATTTATAGTTTTCAAATTGTAATTTTTAAAATTTTTTAACTTTAAATGTAAATTGTGAAACAACTATGAGTACAAAATTTTTCTTGGACATTTAAAAATTGAAAAAAAAATGTATACATTATACAATTTTAAAAAGTAACTTCTTTGAAAAATATAATAACTTTCCAATTATATTCTGTAAACAGGTTTAAGTTTCTGATGCCCAAATAAATAAATTAAACACCAATTATGGCTCTATTGTAAAAATTAAAATTTTGCACTCTCCAGCTGACAAAAAAAAAATTGAAAAAATGTATAACGTTAAAGATCTTTTTTCTGAATTCAAGAACTTGAAATAAAAAAATGTCTATGTGAGTACATGTTAATAACGTATCAAAAGGTTTACTTCAAGTAAAAGCTTTTAAAAAAAAACTATTAAAGAAAATACATATAATTATAAATAAATCATCAGCAAAGTTGTTCAGACAAACGTTATTAATTTATGAATAATTAATTATTGTTCATTACCTAGTTATGTAGTACAATTATTTGACTCTCTTTTCTCTTATATCCAAATCAATTATTGTAAATGCATTCAATCTGCGTGAAAAACAAATTAAAACAGAGTTCTGATTTAGGTATATATTTCATTATGTGAATTATTCAGTAATTTAATGTGGGCAGGTTTAGGTTTTTAAATCGCTAACTTTTTTTTAATAACTCATGAAAAATCATTTCTAAAATTTCCTTTTTGACGTAGATTTTACTACTACGAGTAATATAATTTTAGCAAAAATATTTTTTAATAAATCCCACATAGGCACGTCTTCGGTCTTTCAGATACGAAGCTTTGTTACGTGGTAACACTAAATTGAAAATGGAGATGTAAGGAAGGGTAAAATGTTGAGGGTTTCGTGAGGTGTGAGACTATCGTGAACCCAAGGCTAGCTTGATCTCCGATTGCAATTAATTCGGCCGACTTGAACACTAATTTACATCTGCGGACAAGAGTATTATGTTAAACATCATTAGGAAGCGGCAAAATACTAAGTTATCTATTAGTCACAGAGTTTAAAAAAGAAATACAATTCCTATTCATATACTTTTAAATCCCCGAATATCGAATTAAAAACATAATACAATCGTATTTTGAAAAAATAGGAAAATGGTTATGGATTAGATACAAAGTAACACAATTTATTCATCTCACAACAAGAGTTGAAATATTTTTTGCATTAAAGTGCCATCTAAAACCTAAGTAATGAGTATTAAATAATTTTGTTGGTGAATATTGGAACAGCGATGTCAAGTTAGTGGAAAGGATCTTGTAAACTTACTTAGTATTAAATTTGTGAAGGGTTTAGCTGTACTTCAGAGTGTGAGGACTAACTAAAAGCAAGCAAGAGTCTAAAGGCTCTAAGGGGACGACTGAGCTATGTTGGTGTGGTTATAACTTGAATGTGGTCAGCGCCTTGAAATCGGGGCCTCTTCGCCCTTGCTAATGAGAAACCAGAGTTAGCCTGCCATCGACGATGATGTGGTGCCGCGGGTCCTTCGCTAAAGTGGATACTTGCAAAGTAAAGCGCTCCCCTTTCTAGTTCTGACCAACATTGCATAGAAGCTGAAAAACAAACATATCGTGTTATATATTGAAATTTTGTAAAATTTTCCATTAAACATTTTCTTGTCTAATTTATCTACTTTTATTTTAATTATAATTTATAATGTAAGTATGTACAATTATACAATTAATTCAATAAAAAAGTTCTAACTATATTAAAAATATCTTTGCATGCAATCAGGATTTTAAGGTCACTTAAAATTCGTATTTTTTATTTTTTTAATATAAAAGCAATGTCGTTTCAAATGGTTTTTATCTTAAAGTTAGTATGTACCTATACTGTGCACGCCTCAGTGCACGCTATATATTTACCTCTCGAGCAATAAAATATCTTTAGAAACTGTAAACATAGCCAACTTCGTAACTCCGTTGAAATATACCTATCCCATTTTTTACCAAATGTAATCCATACATTCTGTCTTCTAAAATTCTTCTTTTATTTTCTATTCATAATTGTGACATTTACAATCAGATCGGCAAATTTATAGTTTATAGTCGACAGACTTTATATTATAAACTGTATACTTCCTTATATGATTTCCTGTAGTTTGTTAACTTTAAAAGCCTGATTGAATTTTTATTTAATAGACGTGCTTTTATTAAAATTAAATAAAATTCGAAGTTTCATTTTACATTAGACATTACATATACCTACACTAACTTATATGCAGAATATGTAAAGTTTAGAGAAAACTCGTTTCAAGCTAGAGCCATTTCTTGGAACTCAAAATCTACATATACATATGTATTTTCCTTTTTGTGCCACAATTAATAAAAATCATTAAACATTTTAATTGTCCAATGTGTATAAAATGTGAAGATAAATAAAAACCAGTCAAATTAAGGGAGTCTCTCCCAGAATATATACATACATATATATAGTATAATTATTAGGCCGTTCTAATAGAATTCCATTACGGAAGTTGTGAATAATAAATTACAAGTCCGTTGGCCGGAGGGTGGCACACACACACCAATACACACCAACAGAAGCAGCCATGTCGGTCCGGTGGCGCGGACACAAGCCCTGCAGAAACTCCTCCGGTTAAACTCCTCACTCCGGGTTTTGATTAACGATTCAAATTCAAGATTATGTTGCTGCTGCCCCGTCTCTCCTTAGTATCTCTTGCCACATCCAGACAACTCATGCCTTTGTTCCCTTTATTTTCAACTTTAATTACAAAATTAAAGTCAGCTTAGTTAAAAAGGACTGTTTAATAAATATCATCAATATTAAAATTATTAATAAGTTCTTTCTTTGTCGAATGAAAAATTGTTTTTCAGTTTTGCTTAATATTTCTCCGGGTATAAAAATTTATTATTTATGCACACGTTTAACTTGATATGTAGAATAAATCCCTATATATAGGATTTATTTGTTTTAACTTAGCATATTATTGCGAAGGTGTGTTATTTTAGTAAAAGTAAGTCGATATACCTAACATCATCCCTTAGCGGTCTCTGGAGGTCAGGCTGCCTTTCTTGGCAATTATTCAGCAAGGGTCCGTCACAACCGAAAGCATGAGGGTTGGTTGGTGTTGGCTTCGCTCGAATTACAACATTTTGAGAGCGCAAAGGGTTGGAAAACCTATGGCTTCAACCCTTACTGGTCTTTCTAACAAACGCATCTTAACTAACGAATTGTTTTACTATACACTTAATACTTGCCAATTTCAAAGTGAAACTTTAATAATAATAAATTTCGAGCCGGCGATCGTTTCAATTGGGAGCTTCGGGAGCTTTTTACTTCGGAAAATTTGCTATTTTTAGTTTGGACTATGTTGTAAACAGGTAACGTGTGTTGATAGTTTTTGCATACGAACCAAGACAGGAAATTCAACAAAATAATAAACGCCAGCATGTATGAGGTACAATATAATGATAAAGTAAACTTTAGAGTTATGCAGTAATGCTTTCCAGTAAATGGATTTCACGAAGTACATTTAAGTAGATATATGTAATTATAATAAACGCCCATGTTCTAAATACAAAATACACATTGTACCTATTTAATTCACATCAATTCAAGCAAACATTATTCTATCCCAGATATTGGAGATACATGCTTTTTGGCAAAAAAGGACAAGATAACTATTTTAATTGTCCCAATCTGTCTGTCCCAAAAACAAACTGTGGAAACAATATAAAGTCGTAGAATAAGTTAAAACGGGAATATATACAATGTGATGGAAAATAAGTATGTAAGTAGGAGATGGTGGTGTGATGGTATGGAGGCATAAGGCGTTGTAAGGAATGCAAATAACAGAAATTCCGGGGGGTAATTGTGAATAGCTCTACTGATGAAGCGTCCAGTGCTTGGCCTCTATTCAGGCAAGTATTCCAACTGAATTTCTGAACATTGTTCAAGTGTGTGCTTGAATGTATGTCTGTTTTGGACCGGGAATACTAGCCGAGCAATTTCAACTATTACTTTCTCAATTGCATTTCCTCATTCTTGCCATTAGCTTCTTCCACTACACGTATAATCATTGTTGTAGATTGTTGTTTTTTATTGCAATTGCAATTTGCAAAGGTAAATGTCTAGTGAAATGGTGCAATGGTATAATAACAGACAAGTTTTCAAAATTTTAACCACGGTGCAAAAAATGATTCCTGACACTATTCCACAAGAATGTGTACTCGTACATTTACTCGTATATTCTCTAAAACAATTTTGCATGTTTCTGTTTTATTTACTTATTTTTATAAGATTTTTAAAAAAATAAAAGAAACTCAAATTAGAAATAACTTATCTAAATAGAAGCTGTATGTATATGTGTGTGTACTGTTTTCATTGAGATTCTTTTATTGATAATTAAGAGATATAATTTAAAAGAGTATCACTATCAACAATAAAGGTGCCAATTAAATACTGTTTAATAAAAAAAATCAAAGAAATAATGAAAAAAACATACTTTAGCTATGATATACTTATAGCAGTATGTAACATATACTCGTAGAATAATAAAGACCGATTTATTTATTAAACTAATTTCCAGCCGATTTGTGCCAAATCAGAAACTTGGTAAAATTATGAACTTTCCAAATATGTATATGTATATATAATACATTTTAGTTAGACATTTTCATTCATAATCACGCCGTTAACAATTCCTATCAAATGTATCTTAAAGGGTTATATCAGCCCTTTGCTTACGCGAATGGCACATCGGTGATTCGACAGTCTCACACCATGTTATCTAACCTTCTTCACACCCCCTTTAACATCCGCGACGTTTTGCCACCATCATGGATTAACCCTTGCCGATGCACACACACACACACTTACACCCTTACTCTTGTGTACGTACACATTCTCCACTCCTCTGTATGTTTCTCTTCTCTCTGTCGATCTATTTGAATATTCGCACAGTCATTATTATGGATAATTGATACCCAAGAGATGGTATGGCCGAAAAGTTAACATCGCCACCAAAAGTGCTATCCAGCCCGTGTGGGGATTGTCATTTCCTTAAATTTACTTAAATTAAATTTCAACTTAACAACCACACCCCGGAAATGTATATTCACGCATTTCTATTTCCGCCTTTTCCAACTAATGCTGTACAAGAATCCCAAAAACGATGGTCTGTAATAAATATTAGTAAACGGAAATTGTTTATTTTATTTGGACTGGATTTATTTGAATGATTTTATATTTCAATTTCAAATTTTCTCAACTATTGCACTTTTCAATTTGAAATTTTTTACCAGACACAAACATTGAATATATTGACATTATTTTCAATTTTTATATGTATTGCTTTTGCATTCAGCCAGTTAATTAAACTTTATTATACACATATACTATTAGGCATTAGTTTTGTTAAGTTATATACACATTAAACTTATCGTATCAAAGCACATACGAGTTGGTAAAGTTTCAGTGGACCGGACATCAAAGTCCCAATGTATGTGGTGATGGGGCGTTGGGTGGGAAATGGAAAGGACGCCATAAGGGATTCTCTGGAATGAAATTTGCAAATTGCCGCTCTCTTCTTGTATACTCTTTGTTGGTTGTCGGCAAAAGCAGCTATAACATAGTAGCCAACTAATGGCAAAGTTGTTTCGTTCCTTTTTGGTCGTTGCCGTTATTTTATTACAAATTCCATGCAAAATGTTATTTAAAATTCAATTTTCTTTGATCAAATTTAATACATCTTACCAAATAAGATTGGATATTATATGATATTCTATATACGTATAAGTAAATAAATATACCTAATACCTATATAATTATTAGTTGTATATAAAGTTGTTGTTGAATTAATTTTCATGTAATGTTACCTAAGGTCTATTCATTTAGGGAAGAAAAAAGTGTGATTGGTCAGCTTCCATGTGATTTAATTTTTTAAATTTGATTGGTCGAAAGTAAGGTTAGAAGGTGGCAAATGGACACAATTATTGGATTATTTTGAAAAACGTCATAATTCAAGATGGACGATTTTTCTTCCCTATCTGAATGTACCTTAAATGGGTATATCAGTATTGTATTTGGTGTTTTCACTTAGGAAATGTTTTATTGTTTGAGTTAGATATTTAATTATTATGTTACTAAATCGTAATAGTTGTTAAGAAATTCAACAATTGGTCTAGGCATTCATCTATAAAGGAAATTCTAATTTAACGAAATGCTTCTCTCTTATGTAGTTATGTACGACTAGATTTATATACATTCACATTCTGTAGTGATTCGGATGAATTTAATATATAAACAAAAGTAGCAATTAACTTTAAATGGCTTCATTACTCCTAATAGTGCTCTAAAAGCTATTCTGAAATGAGTTATTTATTAAAGTTGTGGATTATTTATTAACATACGAGTATATATGATACGTGATTCACATTCAATGGATTAAACATTTTCAAAATTAATAAAATTCGTTGGCTAATTTTTTCTATTAGTTTTAGACCGAATCTGATGTAAGCTTTGATAAAGCTCTAATTGGTAAACGTGATTAAATATTTAAAACAATTATTATAAAGTGAATATAGATGTCAAGAAGGATTTGTAAATAATAATTTACATTATATATGTATGTACTTATGTGTATAATAAATATGAAGAAAATCAAATAGAACTTGGAGAAGACGTTTCTTACAACTAAAAGCTGAGTTAGTTTAGTTATATAGTACAAGTATAGTTGGTGTGAACCGCCTGCGGTACCATATGCAAGGCGACTATGGATTTTCCGATTGCCAATATGCATGTATTATTGCAATTTGTACAATAATTTCTAAAGGCAATCTAACATTGCGAATTTGATGCTCTTAGTAAGTGCTAAACTAATTTATGCCTATTTTGCATACCAACCAGATATATACGTTGTGATGAACGCATTTGATCATATTATCATATTTTTTTTTCTCTGTGCATATTCTTATTATAAATCTAACGTGCTTGTTTAAATTTGATTAACTCATTATTACACTATTGAACATACTCTTGAAAACACAAACATACATCATACATATATATTTTTTCATTTAGTTAATAGTTATAAATTTATAATCAATCAATTGATATGCTATATTTTAATAAATAATTCCTTATTTTTCAAATTTTTTGTGGAACAAAAATCTTCGACGATGTTTATATACTCAAAGGAAATGATTCGGTCTATTGGTATCCTCTACAGATTTTATGTGGTCATATGACCAAAGGGCATTTTCTTTGCACATTTTGTTCTCCTCCTTTACACAAACATCTGCCGCATTTCAAATTTCAAGAAAATGTTGTTTATTTTCCATCGTATCTTTTTTTCTCGTTTTTTGTTCCTTCAGAGACGACTATTTTGTTCTGTTTGAAATTGGATCGGGAAATTTTATACGAAATGTCAATTAAATAACGTATCTTGTATCCTTAATATTTTTGTTGAAAATAAATTTTCTTGTATAAAACATTTTAATATTGAAAATATAAACATTTTAACAATTTTCAAAAAAATTATCATTAAAAATAATATTGAAAATTTTTATTAATAAATTATCATTATTATACTTAAAAAGCAATGGATGTTCTAAGGATTGTTAGCATAACTTTCAGCAGGATTTTAGCAGGGTAGCAAATGGTGTTGAGCTAGACTAAGGGGGATGAAAATAACTTTATTGTCGCTACCAACTAACAGATGGCGAAATAGTGAGTAGATAGTCTAAGGGGTGATTCACCACTCAATTAAATGTTCCCATTTTTTGTGCGTATAGTTTACCCCCACGTATAAAAAATACCGGTTTTAGTAGAAGTGACGTTCGTTGTATATTTATTAAAGTCTTTTTACATATGTACGTATGTATAGGTATACCTTTTGGGGTAACTCTGATGTACTCAGAACGTTTTAAAGTTTAGATATATGTTGTATTGATTTAAGTTTGAAATTTATATGTATAGAAAATATTTCATTTAAATATCGTCGTCAAACTTATTTATTTTAATATTTATAATTAAGTTTTTAAATTTATACTGCAAAAGACAAATTTAAAACATAGTTTATTATTTACTAGTGAAAAATTGAAAATCCTTAGTTTTGTAAGGTTTTTAAAGACACAACTAATAATATTTAAACTAAAATTCAAATGCATGTAAAATTTTTTCCCAAAAAAAAAAACTTTCAGATGAACATTTAAAATTTGCGTCCATTTTGTGCATTCCCTCCAGGTAAGTACAGAATAACAATAAAATATAGAGAGGGTGCATGTCCAGTGAACCCCGAAAGCAAACCAATCACCACCCGCCCTATTGAAATAACTCACCCTCTAACCAACCCTACGCAAAAATAACATTCTACTGAAATAATGAGCATGATGAAATATTCCATGTTTATTATTTGAAAAAATTAACAGTATAAATAAGCCAGTAGAGTATAATTCGAATAAAATTTAATAAATATTCAAATATTTTACATTTTGAATATCAAGAAACTCACGTAGGCACTAATCGTTTTACATTCTACAAATATTGGACAGTAGTACATTTGTAAATGTCACAATTTCCCCTTTTTGGTAGTGTTATCTTGTCGCCCCTGGTATTTGGACAATGGTCGACGCGTTTCTTACATGCTTTTCGCACAAAAACGACCACCAAAATCTTATCTACATTTGCCAACGGCCTACATTAATCATTCAAATCGATTTTAAAGTGTTAATTTTTGTGGACTATTTTACGATTAAGACTTTTTGCCAAAAATAACTATAAATATTGTGTTGTACACAAAGTATAGGAACTTTATATTTCAATTTAATTTTTTTCTGAACATGCAAGAATAATTTGGTAATGTATATTTCAAACAATTTTTAGAAAATATTATTAATATTAATGTTACAGTCATTTCTTTTAGAAGAGAATTAAACTAAATTAATTAGTTTTAAGGTGTTCCCTATATATGTCTATACTATAGTCTTAATTTTGACTAATTAATCGTGATTAACATATTTAACAAATTTGGTGAAAAGTTCAAAACTGTCCCTCATCAATCAAATAACCCTTCGCCCAAGGGAATAATTAGGACACTATACTATTATCTGCAAAAGTAAATATTCTTTATTTGTTCCGGTTTTCCGATCTACAATGAATTTTTGGTAAATTAACATTTCTTTACAACAATTTTACTATAGAAATAAAATGTTTCATTTTGGTGCATTCAAACAATTTCGTACAAACTCTCTGCAATGTTTGTTGAATAACGAGATTATAATATATTAGAAGATTTGCCAGAATGTATATATTAGACATTGGGGCCAGTTAACTTGTGTTGGCCTGACCCCCGGACCACAATAAGCGCGATTACAATTCTATGTCACATTTAATCTGCCTGTTCAAACAGAACTGTTTAATTAAGGGATATGTTCAGTCCCGTAACTTAAACACAAGTGTCCGCGCGCCAACGTCAGGCTTACGCGACTTACGCAAATAACTCGGCAAGATCTCCACTTAGAAAGCCCACTATCTTATATCAACTACTAGACCTATAGTGCTATATGCCTAATCAAACGATCTTCAAATTTGGGTGTTGCATACACTAATTTCAAATTAATAATACAATTATGATAACAGTGGTGTAAAACTGCATTTCGTTCAACAAAACTATATTTGTTTGCGTAAATAAGAAAACAGGCGTGTTGGTGGTGTTGGGAAGAATATAAAAAAAAGATTGAAATATGAATTATTTATGTACCACCCTAAAGGCCACACTAAACCGTATGATAAGGGACCAAGTGCATATCAAATTTCCAAGGATGACCACGTTCCTTACTTTACTATGTGTCAAAAATTTAAACGAATCCCGGGGGAGGCATTGAAAATTTGAAAGTGTCCAAGGGAGGCGTCCCAGGTTGCTCATGACACTACGCCGCTAGTCGCAAAACTAGAGCGTACGACGCCCTAACTTTTAATATAAGCACGACAGTTTATAATGTTTTATTTTTAGTTTTTTCTTTTCCAAAAGAAATATATAGAAACGACGATTTGAAAAGTAGTCCGTTCTAGTAAAAGTATAGCATATAATTGTAAAACAAAGAGAATTTCTATTTGTTGAAGCTGTTTCTTTACAGTCATTACATGCAATTAACTTTAAAACACAAAAATAAAGTCTTACAGAATAAAGTTTCTGTAATTGAAGGGATGGTCACATGTTGCAGAATGATGGATCCATCGTTAAATACGAATATAAATACGTACGTCTCTGTAAGTCCATCCAAGTTACTGTCAGATGCACAGCCATGTTATAAATAAGGATTAGGCCCGGTAATTTTAGTCCCCCTACACTAAATCTATCCATATATAATATATATTCCCTTTAAACTTATTTATTTTAAAATATTGGCAGCGGCTAGAAGCACACTGTGACCGTCCAGGGACTTAATGTGTATATCCATATACGATATGGTCCACTTATTTTAATTTAATCCCTTGCTTTCGCGTTATCAAGGGAAAAAATTGTTAAACATACCATATATTTTCAAAAATACCAGTTAAATGTTCGATTTGATTAGGAAAAAAGCATTTTAAGATAAATTGAATCTTGGATATAAATCATTGAGTGTTTCAATAAATTTTAAACTCAAGCTAACTACGAAAAAGGGTGTTTCGTATAAAATAATTAAATTGTAAACAACAAAAACGCTGGATAAAATGTTGTAATGTTCATTTTCATTCATTTTTGTTCACACTACATTAAATGTGCGCATTAACTAGCACAGACACTAATATTATCAAGAGCTTTCATATGCAATTTAAATACGAGTGCAGTATAATATAAAGTGCGATAACCATTGAATGTTATTATGATAGGCAACGGTGCTATTTTGGCCATTGCGGTTTGCGGACGGGTCATCCAGTTAGTAGCTGATAACGAGACATAACAACGGAAACTGTTGTGGACCCTTGTCTATCTAACAGGGTCCACTATCGACCAACATTATGGCCTTTGATATGTTGCAAATAATGAAGATTACAGATAAGGGTCTATTCGAATTGACTGCGAAACATTAAATATAGTTTTCCCAATTTCCCACAAATGCTGTCCTATTTAAACTTTAATAATAAACATGCCTAAATACGACTGAAGGGTAGATTTTTTGTGAAAAAATATTTTTTGTCATATGTACATTATTAAAATCATAAACAAACTGTAAAATGTGAAAGTACCTTTAACCCTATTTTAAACACTTAAAGAACCGATTTGTTCAATAACGATTATATTTGTATTGTTGTAACGGTAGAAAATATAAAAATCAGAGTAAAAGATATTATGTTTTTTATTTGAACACCCTTTCCTATTTTTACCTGATACGAAAAGTTTTTTTTTTCACCCGTATATATATTTAATCCCAAAAAGTGTATTGTAAGTCAATGACGATTTCAAAACGTAAATAGAAAAAAAGAGTGTCCCCCTTTTAAAGTTTTAATATTTCACTTTGACTTATATGTAACAAATGTAATCCACAGTGTGTTTTGGTTAACTTAACACTATTACAATGTTCAATATGTGTGTGAAATAGTCATAGTATATAGCTTGATAGTGTTCTACATTTTATATTTAATGCCATTAATCATTTAATTGTATTTTTACAATACTATTCAGATAATAAAATTTAAAGTATTATGACCGTTATAAAATATAATGATTTTTTAATTCTCAGATATTATAAATTTAATAAAATATAAATTTGTATTCATGAGGGTACTTAATAAAATTTTTAAATAATTTAATTTCAAATTATGTAGGTACATATGTTTAGGCTCGATTTTTTTTATAAACGGGGTTTTCAAACAATTTTAACTATATGTATATAGTACTTGTATTATACATATATTCTATAAATAAAAATTTAACTTAAATTAAAACTTTCTATCCTTGCAATATTTATAATTGTTTATTTAGAAAGACATTATACAAATATTTTTAGAAAAACGCATAATTGATCGTATATAGCTGCCAATACATTTGATTCATATTCTGCCAAAATATATATTCTCATTCATGTAATTCAAAATAGATTAAAAGGTGAGTTACGTAATATGTTCCGCATATAGATGTATACTATATGTATATAATTCGTATATTTGTTTGTAGAATCATGAAAGAGTTCCAAAAACCAGATCATTTATTATCCATTGTCAACGTTTTGTCAGTTCGATTTCAGACCGGGAGGTTTATTTTTACCATTTCTTGTAGGTTTAAAAAAGTTTCATCAATCTAAAGGACGCCAAAGAAAAATATACCCAGTCATTCCTAGTTTTTGCTTTCCTCGGCCGTCTG
>SSSI01002750.1:0-13365 GCA_004796505.1 Oryzaephilus surinamensis
AAGAATTAGTTTGTGTAATTTAATCTATAGACATCGTAACATTTATAAACAAAATGTCTGCCAAGAGCCAAAATATTTGACGTTATATCGTTATGATTCGCTTCGCTTGCTCGCACGCTCACTCGTTCGCTCTCGTAAATCTCGGTACCTCTCATTATAGCATCGTTGTATAATTTTCTATTGTGTTTGTAAACAAAAATCACTTTAATGTGTTGACATTCTAAATATTCTCACAAAATATACGAAATTTTGTAGAAAACGATCATTTCACTATACTAAACCATGAAATCAATGTCCTCCAACTTCAATATACGTATATGTGAATATATCGTTAAACTAAGATGTTGTCGTTTACTTCGATTGAATTCCCACCATTCTATACATAACTACGTATATATTTGAAATTACTTTGTGCCCTTGTGTATATATGGTAGATATATACATATATATATATATAAACGTAAAGGAAAGTCTCAATTCAACAAAGTTATTTGAAACTTCTTCTTTTTTATTTTTTTCTCTTATTTGTTCCCTTTTTCTACTTAAAATAATTGACCCAAAAACCAAAATATAAAACTGACCTATGATGCATGATACAGGGTGTTTAAAAAAAACAACATATTTTACATACCAAACAAAAACACACGTTTCAAAATAATACATATTCAGAAAATACTTTCACATTTACGTTAATTTCAATACATTGTAAATATTTTAACATGAAAATTGTTAATAAGAAACTATAAAGCGTCTTCCCGGCCCTATATATGATGTGTAAAATGAAACAATACGAGAGATTATCTATAAGATAGTGACTATGTGGCTTAATATATATGAAATTTTCTGTTATAATACATTACGAATTTAATGCCTTCAAGCTGGTTTGATGAAAATGTTAATCTTAACTATATATACCTTGATATATACAGCCACCAACACACAAACGGTCGCCTTAATAATACAACTGTACGTCTGTGAATATATTCAATTTTTCAAAAAATATTAAAATTAACTAGGCGAAATACTAGGCACGCCTCCGCTTAAACGTGCACTAATTAACAAAGATTTATCTATTTATAAAGGTACACAAAGCATAAATCATTGTTTAGAACTTTAGAACAATTATTTTCATCTGTAAGGACTGTATCTTTGACCCTTATATTTCTGTTGTTTAATTGGTGTCCCGCGGACATTATTATTTTATTATTTAATCGCACCATATACACACATTTTCCGCTTGGAAAAATTCAAATTGTGATATTTTAGATTGGTCGTTTGTTTGCACATCTAATATACGTTAGTTGCACACGTTACTTTTCGTATTTTCACGAAATAATTATGTTATGCATAATTTTTTTTATTTATTTTACACCAATTAACACAAACGGAAAATTTGAATAATTTTACAACAAACAAAAGCGCCAATTTGTTAAAACGATTTTTATCAAATAATACAATGAAAAATCCACCACAATTTCATATACTGAAAAAAAAATTAAATCAAATTAATAGCTTTGATTGTTTACTAAAGGAAGCTTTTAACTTTCTGTTTATTAATTTAATTTTTCGATATTCGATCGCTTTTATTATATGTATATTCTCTTTATACTTTTAGATATTATATATACCTAGTGAATAAATAGAACAATTTTTAATATTACTAGACATATTTCTCTTTTCAAGTACCATAATACTTACTATATATATCATCTTAAAAAGTAAATCAAGCAAATGTTTCAATCTGCAACGAATTTATTTTTGGATTTATCTTTTATAAGGTAGAATAAACCGGCAAGTGGTTGAAGTAATCAAGACAAATCGATGGTGGAAATTACTATATTTAAAATGCTTCAACCAACTTTTTTGTTAACTGAACAATTTTATTAAAATTTAAAAAATAAATGACCATTATTTAAACTAATCTATTTAATTATTTATTTATAAATATAGGTACATTTTTTTATATAATAATACTTAACATTTTTCTATTTATATTGACGATACGATTCTTCTTACGAGACAACAAATACATATATCACATATGTATTATATATGCAGAAACATGGTAAATGAAAGTAGCAAACAAATCATATATTATTTCTATGTTGTTGTCATGAAAAATGACACGAAATGAGAAACGCATCGTCATTTTTCCTATTTTTTTTTCTACTTACAACTTTAATATGATTAGGGAAGAAGGAAAAACGTAAATAATTATTATTGCAACCCTTTTACAAAAATAACCATTCCAGGAAAAACGCCCACACACAATATATTCTGAATAATTTTACCACCTATTCCATTTGAATGGGAAATTTGCATGTATCAGCAATATATTATTTCAATTATATTGGAGAAAAAGATTAAACAGTTCATTATATTTAAATTGATTCAGCTTTAAAAATCTATGAAGTTACAAAAAAAAAATAATTGTTAGTTACGTTATAATTGATATGATTTCGTTTTTTCTTTTCAGGCAAAAAGGACTTTTAAGGACAAAAAAAAAAACATTTCTATATCGAAAAATTTGAATACAAATAGTCTTAACCTATACTAAAGTGGAAGTCGAGGTGCAAGCATATGGTTTTCCAGGAAAATCTCTATTATGACACCTTATGGTTTTATGAAAATGCTGTTTTTCTGTAAGAACGCAAGCGCAAACCTTGTTAATGTAAATTTTTTTCATTCTTCCCATCAAGTATACACTCTTTCCATTTATTATTATTATTATTGCCAGTATTATACCACCGAAAATTTCCCTTTTTTTGCTGTACTACTGCACATCATCATCAATTCAAACCAAACCAAAAACGACGACGCGACTCCGTTCCACGGCGCTTTCAAAACCATGAACCAGTGACACACATGACGTCGCGTCGGTAGGATGCGTCGCGACGTACAACAATGAACCGATTCACTAGTTTACGTATTAATATATATAGCGCCACAGGTGCTCAAATAATTCAACAAAATCTTCAAAGAGATTTTATTAATTCTACAAATTTTGTGCAAATAATTTGAATTAATATTTCCAAATTACTATAATTTTGTGAAGTGAAACCATTTTTTTTTTTCTAATTTAAAATTAAAAGTTTGTCAAATTTTAATTTCGATTATTCAAATGTGAAAATTTAAATCAATTTTTCAATTTCATTTTAATTTTGTTCATAGAAAATTAAGAACATTTTAATACAGTAATCCAAAGGGGTAGAAATTATTATTATTATTATTGTAACTAGTTTGTGTGCATTGCAGACAATATTATATATTATATATATATATGTATATACACCATAAGGTAAAACAATTATATGGTATATTTGTGTTTTGAAAACAATACGAACCAGAAACAATTATTATTATATAAAAGCAAGAGAAACGGCCAAAGTGATCAAGGACTAGGTTGTGAAGTAATTAATAGCAGCATAAATCACTAGTCAAAGCATAGTTATGGTAGGAAATATATAGAACTATAGTCAGTTGTTCTTCTTGTATAGAATAAAATTGAATAGGGAATACAGCATACAATGTCACTTGAACAAATTATTAAAAATAATTACAGTGAAATGATAGAAAATTGTTATTTTATAGACAAAAGCTATTCGACAAAATCGATTATCAATATACATAGTTAATTACAATCAGATAAAAGAAAATCTACATAATCATTTCAAGTTGAAACAATTTACTTACGAAAAAAATGTTCAGCTTTTTCACTATATTATTCAATTTAACGATCATAAACAGTAAATACACACATAAATAAATTTCCAAATTACATTTTCATTATAATAACGTTTCAAAAAACGCAAAAAACGTATTAAAAAAAAACGCAATTTAGAATGATTTACTACTTATTGCTTCATTCATAATCATTTTTTTTTGTTGTTGTCTATAAAGCTACTATCAACAACAACAACAAACCATGTGGATATTGTAAAATACATTTATTCCCTTTTTTGTCTCTTTTCAAAAAGAAAATAGAAGAAAATAATTCGTAAGTCAGGAAATAATTTCAATTTAATGGAGTCACGCAAACAACAATAATAATAGATATATCTAAATTCATAAAACACATACATGTATATGTTAGTGTTTAATAGTTAGTGCAAAATTAAAACAAAAATCTACAACAGTGTTGTGTGTTTTGTTAAACAAAACTGTCCAACAACAAAATTCAACCATTACCAACATGCGAAATTTATTAAGTGATATAGAAAATTGTCAATATTAAAAAAAATTTATAAATAAGTAAATAAATGTATAAAAAAAAAAGTTGAAAACAAATTTATTTTTAAATTTGTTCCTTTAGGAAAATGGAAGAAAAAATTTATTATAACGCCACAATATTATTATATAATACAAGTAAACAAGATAGTGCCAATTTAACAACAACAACAACAGCAAATGACCAACAATTAAACAATTGGTGGGCCTTATCGGCAATTGGACTGGCAATTGGTACAGCAGCTGGCAACATCTTAGTCTGTTTGGCAATTTGTTGGGAAAGACGTTTACAAAATGTTACCAATTATTTTTTAATGTCATTAGCTATAACTGACCTTATGGTTGCAATACTAGTTATGCCTTTAGGCATTTTAACTTTAGTACGTGGTAAGTTTATTTTTTGAAAATATCAATAAAGATATTAATAAAATAAATTCATGTTTATGTTTCAAAATTTATACAAAATAAACTTTGCCAAACTGAAACAAAAACTACTTAGGCTGCGACTACATTAAAACTTTTCTATAATATATTGTTCACAAGATGGAGCCATATATAGATTTGGAAAAAAAACTACACAATCCATCATAAAATAAACAAAAAACATCAATTCTAATTGGAACTTTTCCACCATAATATAAAATTAAACAGGAGTGGAGAGAAGAAAAAAAAGAGGAAAAACTCAAACACTTTCACTTAATCGTCAGGGTGCACTTGAAACTTGTGTTAAGTTGGTAGACAAAGTTTTTATACACAAACAATACAAATGTAGACTAAGTATTTTGCCAACAAACTGATTCTAATACATACCCAAACATTATACGTATGTGTGTGCTGTAGGGGAGGGAGGTAAGGGGTATATTTGTGTATTATGTCCTGTCAACTGTGAGAGAGAATGCAAACAAAACCGTGTACTCTTTACCCTTACACAACATACATACATACATACATACATACATATATATATATATATATATATATACATTCGCATTCATCAAAGCACAATACCATCACAGTCGAACGAAATTGACGTAGAAGGAAAAATTGACAAATTACGTGCGAAAATGTATATTTCAATTTTTCTGTACGGAAAAAAAATCTATTCAACGTCGAAAAAATATAATTACAAGATTTTTATTCGAAGAATATAAATATACATCAATTTCCGACATTTTTATATAATGGTAATAAAACTATTTCAATATCAGTTTGATTTTTTTTTGTCTCAGTTATTAAATAAACATGTTAGTACCAATTTGCTGATAACAATATCATCCCCCGTAGACTGTGAACGTTTCATTAAACTGGTAACAAAACAGATAATATCATTAGTTGAATATATGTTACATGCGATGATGAACAATTCCATTAAATCAGAGATGCAGTTTACTGACCAATCACTTTGATTCAATAACAATAATTAAAATTCGAGTTGTAACAATATTAAATAAAAAATTTACCAAAAATATTCCAAAGAAACCAAACCATTAATTACTTGTTGAAGCCATAATATTTATATTGTAATTCAAATAAATATAAAAATGAGAAAAAAATATATAAATATTCAATTGATAGTGGAAACATTTTCACACTTGAAACATTTGAAAAACATAAATATTATATATATAGTGTGACAAGAGCCATACATTTTCAAAATTAACTGAAAAACTAAAAATACAACCAGACAAAAATTTGTTTTATCTTTCAAATTTAAATATAAAGATCATTAATACACTTCACCTGTTTAGTTTCACTTAAAAATATATATATGTATAAAAAAAGTACCTATTATATACCATCTAATCTAAAATGAAAACATAATCTGCATAACAAACATAAAAATGATCCTAACGTAATGATAACACGTAATTGGATTATTTTCAATGAGAGAGAACTGTAGGTACTTAAAACAAAACCCATTGAAAACTACTATCGTTGGTGATTTTTTTTTTTAACTCGTACTGCATGATGTTTGAAAGGGTTTTTATTTGCAACCCCCATTTTCTGAAAATCACCGTACTTTTCAAGCTGCCGGTAAAAAAAAATCGTAAAAAAAATTATAGTCCTCATAGAAAACTTGTCGCAGTTGTATAAACAATATTTTTAACTATAAAATGGGCGCTACAGAAAAAAAAAATTCAATACCTTTTTAAAGGCATGAATCACGTACATCCGTTAACATAAAAAACGGTGATTTTGACCGTGAAGCTCGTGTTAAACTTGGCATGTGATAGAATAAGTGTACTCGCATTTACACACAAAAAAAAAGAGCACAATTATATAACATCAAATATGAATTTAAAAATAACGGAAAATGGTAAAAACTCGACATATAAAATTATAAATACAGAGACTGAAAAGGAAGAGGTGGAAAACCAGAAAAAAATCTATTATTGAAATAAATGTTCTGTCAACGAAAAGGTTAATAGGTCAATGATTAATAAATTGTGCACGAGTTAAATTTGAATAAATATACAAATGGAAAAATCTTGTCACATAACGCAAAATTGACTAATATAACTACCTATAATAAAGTTATTAGTTACCGCTACTATATTTATTATTATCATTATATGACGTTCATTTTGAAATTTAAATCAACCCTCTATGTAGTCTAACCTACATAAATTTATAAATAACTACTTGAATGACTCAATAAAATCCACTTTAAAGAAAATTACAAACTTCAAATACAATATGATATAATACAAATTTCTTTTTATTCTGTTTTGTTATAAGTGAAAAATCTCTTTTTGCATTCCATTGGAAAATTCAAGTGAACAATTAAGGACCCACTCTTAATTATGATCTTGAAAACTTGTGTGAATCGTGCTTAAGGGCACAAATGAAATAAATTGAAAAGTTTCTTATAATAAATTTTTTTTCTAATATGAGTCTATTTTACTTAAGTAGTTCAAAAATTTTCAAATGCAATAGAAAAACTTGTTCAAAATTTCAGCACTTTTATATTTATTCTAAAAATAAAATATAAAAGATTGAAGATTTCCACTTACATATTAAAAAAACATCATTTGTCATTTTACGACAATAATTACTATATTTTACTGTGATGTACTGATGTTGCACCAATTTTATAAATATATGTATAACAACATATTTTAATGGACGTGCATATATTTTTTATACCTAACATTGAATGGCAAGCATTAATCATAATACCGTTTTTCCTTCTTTAAAAATATTGAATAAAACCCGTTTGTGTTAAACTGGGTGAAAATGGAAACTGTGTAAAATTCTACTCACGTGATACACATCCAATAATACCATTGTTTTAATGGCATTATTATTAAAATTTATATTTTTCAACTCAAGTCCGCTTTTTAAAAGAACATTTCTTTGTTATGCTTGTTTTTTTTTTTGTAAAAGAATAATGGGCACCAATCATTCGTGATTTCAACTCACGTGAAACAAAAAAAAAATATGGAGAAATATTAATATAATTGAACTGTTGTTGACAAGACAAGAAACAAATTGCAAAAATATACTCGTATATTATAGAAATAACAAAATATGTCACATACTTTTACTTTATAAACTAATGCAATAAAAATATCTCCATTCATAATAAAGCATTTATAAATAAGAAATTGAACCATCTGTGAATTGGCGCAGTCGGTTCAAATTTAATTGAATTTACTTTATGTCTAATAAAATGAGAACTAATTTTATTGAAAGTGCAATTCTGTGTATAATTTTCCATACAACACATAGATGGTCTTTCAAAATTTGACGACGGCTAATATTGAATTAAAATTATTCATTTCCAAAACTATTATTATCCCTTTTAAAGTGTCTGTGTATACATATTATATAAGATTTAGTGATGGTCGTCATGTTGGCAATCACAAAACAACGTATCCCACAAGACGAATAGAATGGGATCATAACACAATCTGTGTGTAGGTATGTGTGAGTGTGTGTGTGTAAGAGTTAGAGATGGTTTTAGAATCTTGCAATTTAACGTTAATCCTAAGGCGAAACTATCCCAAATCCACACTTAATACATTTTATCACGATTTCAAAATGGTTCTAAAATGTGAAGAGAAAAACAAAAACGTTTTCACTTTTTACAATTTTTAACCACAAAAAAATTTTACCAAAAGTGCTGTGCGGTTTGAATTAAAATATAAATTAATCATGGTTTTTTTTAATAATAATGTACCCAAGTATAATATTTTGATAAGACAGAGAAATTAAACTAGTAGAAGGAAGTAAATTACAATTTTTCTTTTTTCATTCATTTTTCGTCGTTTTTCATTACAATAACAATTTATTCGGTGTTTTTCATTTTATTATAAAAAACACGCAAAACTGCAAAGATATTATAGGGTTAGGCCAATGCTGTATTTACTATTAAATTTTCCATCATAATATTAATATTAATTTTATGTTATCCATATATGGAGCATTATATTATATTATATAGTGTTTACAACATATTAATAACTAATTATTACATATTATTTAAACGATATACACCCAAAACCACGGAAACCTACTTTACTTTAATACGTACAACCCTCTCCCGCCCTACGCCCTTTTGTTTCTAACACACATTTTAGTCAATTTATTATAAATGCTTGGAATATCTCATAATTATGTACACAAAACACAATGGAATGCCTTTTACAAAGATATTCTATTCTAAAGACACTTTTAATTGCTTAACAACTAATTTATTCATATATAATAGTTTTATTACTTTGTAATTTCGATTTGCGTTAATGAATCCAATTCTTAGGAAAATATATAATGTCTTAAAATAAATATATGAAAAAGGAGTGAGAAATCTAAGTACATATAAAGTGGATTTTCATAAAACTTGTAAACAGTTCGGGGAGAGAAATGAAAATGCGATGGGAAACATTCACCTGCACAACGAATAAAATTCAATAATACACACAGAATAAAAAAATTGTTAAAACTCATAAGTGAAAACAAAAAAACACTTTGCATTCTAATCAATGACCAAAAATTCAATATTGTGATTTTTTCAGTTTGTGTGTGTGTGGAAATTCTAACAGTATTATGACAATTGCCATATTATACGGTTGGATTACGGCCAAAAGATGTCAACAACATAAACTAGAATGGAAAAAGACAACCCCAAAAATACTACCCACATATTTATACGACCCTTATTTATACATTTCCACCACAAAACACTCATATTATATAAAAGAAATCGTTTCATCTTTATTGTGTAATGTGAACAATTTGTCAAAATCATTTATATATAAATTTAATATGTTTTTAAATATTGTACGAGTATAATGTCATTTTTGAAATTTTGACCACATTTTAAAATACAACAATACAAACTTTAAAACGTATTAAATATAAATAAATAATCACTTCCAAGTTCAAACTGACTGTTTTACGTATTTCGATAATAATGTTTAAGAAAAATATATATGAATATTATATTTTATAAAAAGACAATACATTTAATATTTGATGGCAAAGGTGTGCCAAATATGGAGTTTCTTAAAAGTGATTTTCCCATGCATATATAAAAGAAAAGACATTTTTCATGTTAAATAAAAAATTGAAAACGACACATTTTATATTAAAATGTTTATATAACATTGACATTTATATTTCAAACTTAAAAGAAACTCTGTATTTACGTATATATATGTATGGTATATAAAATTCAATATTCATTATTATTCTAGAATTTAAATTGTTCATTCAATAATTTATAAATGAATTTAAATAATAATTCATAAATAATTGCATATATTTATAATGTCACATATATACCAATAACGTTTTTAACTGAAAAATACAGAAACTTGACCTTATTTTATAGTCGTATTATACTAATTAAAATTTTATAAGAAAATAGCTGAGAATAAACGGCTAAATCAATAAAACTTCTATTTACGGATATATATTGAAGAATTAAAAAACGCTCCCTCGTGAAAAATTTAAATACAAGTTTATAGAAAATTTAAAACTTTAAAAAATTCAAGCTCAATTTTTAATTTGTGCACTCTTTCAATATTATGAAATTCATTCAGTTAAATTACAACATGTAATTTTACATCAAAGTAAAACAAGTAAAACTTTTTTAAACAAAACAAAATTTTATCACTAAATTTTATAAAAAAAAAGATTTTCTTACATTTATATAAAATGGCAAATAATAAACACGATACCAAAATGTATTTTGATAATATTTCATAAATTTTAATGTAGTTTCTTTAATATTTTTCCATTCTATTTATACATATAAATAAATTCTACAAGAAGTAAACAAGATATTTATTATTAGATTGTGTATAAAAATTTTGTTATACGATATTGGTTAAAATAAAAAAAAAACATTAAATTCAGTTCAAGTTACACTTCATCATCATCATCTCCGCCCACGAAAAGCGATTTAATATACGTTTCCATTTCCACCAAAAACAATTTAAATCCAATCGCATTTTTTTTGATTTTATTTTGACAACATATTATTCAATTATAAAAGAAAAGCAATTGAAATCAGATGAAAACAATATAAAACCAAATCACTATATATACAGATGGCTTAAATATATTTTTATTATTGGGTAATCATTGACGAATTTACTGAATTCTAGTGCCCAATTTCCCGGTTATAAAATACATTTGCCAGGATCATTTGCTTCAGGCAATCACATATATTGCACAGGAAAACAGTTCATCCTTTGATGAACAACATTTTCACCATCACCCACACATTTTCAGTAAAGACGCTTTAAATACAAACTTCCGCCTCAAAAAAAAAGTTTACAAAATTAATGAAACATCTTTTAAAAAAATGGTGGTGTACAACACAATAGCTTAATGTTAATTAAAATGTATTTGGAAAATCTTTAATTCATGAACCATTGTTTAACTGAAATTCTCCTATAATCTTATTTCAGGCAAACTTTGCATGTTTGTTTTTTTTTTCATTATGATACATAAATATCATTTTGAATAAATTACGTTAATTCGACATAAAACTTGCACCCATTATTACGAAAACGTTTAAATTCAGTGAGACTAATTTCACCAGAATTTGACTAATTAAAATTTTATAAAAAGAATCAACATAAATTGTATTTCTAACAGTGGAATCTGTCGCCATAGAAACGGTTGCTATAAACATCTCCATGACAACGATTCAAACGATCACATGTCTTTTAAAACACACTTTGATTTACTCGGAGTTATCTTTCTCATTTTGAGTTTTGACAGAATTACAATTCTGCCAAAATAAAAATAAAAAAAAATAAATACATAAATAAATATGTGAATTAAAATTTTTAACGTGTGATTTTTCACAAATAAAATACACATTTTCCTTTATATATTGTGCAAAATTAGACATTGTATGTAACAACTAACAATAAAATTTGCCACCATTAAGTGGAATTGTTATATAGAGAAGCACTTGATGTTCTTGTTAGGCTCAGCAGTATTCAGAGATGGTCTCAGTGGACCCTCAAGTGCAATCCGATACACGTTTTCAAGTACACACACACACACACACACACACACACAAAACATCAAATCTATATAGTACTAAATGGACACGCAAATTTAGTTCCAAGAAAAGAGAAGACCATATCAAAAAAGCTGCTTTGAAACGATCTTCAATAGCTCTTAGGATAGATGTTCATAGTTGAATAATTTTTTGCATACATATACGATGATTGAAATTAATCAAAATTCAAAAAAGAAAGTCAGTCCTGTGTGGCAGGGCATTATTTTTTTTGGAAAATATTGCATATATATTATTTCAAAGAATAACATATTGCTTTGATAAAAAAAAGGTCTTCGCAATATAAACCTTTCAGCTATAGTTTTCATATTACAAATTACTTCGTTATATTTGCAAGTGAAATATACGTATACCTATATCAATGTGAAAATTTAACAATTTTTGAAAACAAAAACCTAATATCAAGAAAAATCTGCTATGTGATGTACAATTTTATTAACCGTAAAAGGAATTGGCCTACAAAGGAAACAACTAACAACTTATATCTGAAAAAGTGGATGCTCTCTCTCTGTGTGTGTGTGTTCGTCTCTACCTATTATTATATATAAGAAATCTCGGAAAAATTCGATATGACTTGAGATTTATACTATATCTAGTTGGTGTCATAAAAAATTTATTAGTTGTTAGAAGAAGATTGAACTTAAAGTTAAGAAACAGCCGACACGATCTTTTCTTTTTCTTTTTCTAATACAAATTATAAATTTCATCATGATAGTGTCAAATAAAAAATTACCCAGATGAAAAATATATTCGAAATTGGATATGTGTAATAAAAAAAAAGTTTCATGTTATATTTTTTCAAAAAGGAAACTTTTTGTATTTATTATGTACATAGATATTTTAGCATTTTACAGATAAATATTTCTTATTCTCTGTGGACTGACAAGTCAAATATCGTTTTACGGTTATATTTTATTATTAAAAAAATATATTATATATAAATAATAGAATATAGCTGTGTAAACTTTGTCAGTCGAACAAACTTATTCAATTCAAGGGTAGTTTTGTTACTAACCAGTTTTTTTTTTATTTGTATAATAAAGTCTATCACATTTATTTCCTTTCTATACATGTAAATATATATAAAATTGTATAAAATTCTTTCATTCTTAACCATTACCAGCAACAATCTTTTGAAGAGAAATAGCAAATGCAACTAATGCGACCTGTATATGGAAACTGTTAGAGATAATAAATAAACTGAAAAGAGGGTGAATTGAAAGTTGGGATATATATAGAGCGCTTTCCCGAAAACTCCACCACCACCATCATTTTATGTTTTCCTTTACACAAACATATACAAACAAATACACATAGTACTATTGCAATGGGAAAACAGTTTTCAATTTGTTAACTTTGACATTCTAATAGTATATGGTAATTTAGTGTTGGGGCTTTCGAGTAAAACGTCAAAAACCCACTTTTCCCCCACAGCATTCTCTCTGTCTATTATTCAAAGACAAAATCTATGGTTTTATAATTAATCTACAGCAATTTATCAATTAAAATCTACACTCAATATCACTTTAATCACGATCGTTTTTTTCAATTAGATATTTTCTGTTTTGTTTATTTTAACGAATAAACCAAGAAGT
>SSSI01002752.1:0-19971 GCA_004796505.1 Oryzaephilus surinamensis
AATGAAACAATTTTATGTAACAACATGAACATGGGAGTGAAGTAACTAGTGAATTTAGAATTTAGAATCGAGATATTGTTTTTGGGGTTGCTATTTTACAGAATAATTCTACAATGTAATCCGGTAATAGCTTTGTATGTACCAAACAGAATGTTACAGTTTGTGGTTTCAACAGAAATATTTATATAAGAGGGGTATAATAATAGTGAGCCCCAATTTTATAATATATTTTCTTCCCTATGTTGTACGTAAACAAAAAGACGTATTAAATTTTACCCATACATACACAGATAGAAAAGCTTCAGGTATTTCAGCAATTGTTTTTCTAGATGAAGACGAAAAAATACAAAGAAAGGGAAGCAGCTTGTTTTATAAAATAACACTTATTTGTGTTTTGTATTCGATTGTATATATATGTTGTGTGTGGGTGTTCTTATTTTCTTATTACATGCAGTATTTTTAAATACAGAACCGGATTCAGGATGACATATATATTAAGTCGGCTACAGACGACATGGCAAGCCTTGGCAAATGCCGGCTCGTTCCAACGTTGGCGCATCGTGTGTATGTAAAACATATGACAAAGTATAGCCAACGTTGGCGCTGGCCAGGGTTCGCCTAGTAAGCGGTATTTTCGACACACATCAAAGGGACTTGTTGAACCTCGCCAGTGAGCTTGATCGCCCGTACACACGACATGTTTTAATGCGTGCCTGGTTAACCAATAAAACTTGATTTTAATATAGAGTCGGACATTTTTTGTGAGACTTGTACACTTGTTTCAACGATCGCCTTCAAATGCCTCGAATTGACATGCAAAGATAAAACATGTCGTGTGTACGGTCGTCGGTGCGCGAATATCAAGGAAAGACCAACGTTTCTACAAACGCTCGATGAAACGCTGGCCAAGGCTTGCCATGTCGTCTGTAGCCGGCTTTATATATACAATATATATATGTTTCAAACATTAAAAACTACTTTTTTCATAAAAGAGTAAATAAAAAATGTTGGCTTGGCAATTCTCCATGTCAGGTAGATGATAATTACGATATAGAATATGATATAGTATATATTGCGACCTAATTTATTTAAATTATGCTCTGCGGACCATATAAATTAATACATTATTGAAGTTAGTGTATACAACATTTTGTCACCATCTAAATAATCTATATTATTGCAACAGTTAATTAAAGTCATTTTCAATTTACAATTAATATGTTCGTGCAAAATTCATTAAAATGCACTAATTGTCTATAATACAATCTCAATAACAAATTTACGAACTGGATTAAACATTTATATCTATAAGTAATTTGAATTAAAACCATAAAAACTTGGACTCTTCATATAACAAGTTCAAGTTTTATTAAAACAAGATTAGTTCTATTTTTATAACAAACTGGTCACGGTTCTTGCAATAATATAGTAAACTTTAGTTTTTATCATTATTAAAATTATTAATGACTACATGTAAATGGTGAAATAAAGGTGTCAAACCAAGTAAACCTGATTCACTCCTCCAACTTTTATTACTGCAGCCAAATTAATTTGGCAAGTATGCTAAATGGAATAGATTTTACATAATGTAAACAGTTTATTGTTAAATTAACTTGTACATTATTGTGTCAAAATTGTTTACCTACTTGCATTCTTTCGAATCAAAATAATTAGCTGAAATTATAATTGTTTTTCAAGAAGAATAACATTTTTTAAAACGGGAATTTTTGAAATTGACGAAAATGTCATCGCGAGTTGGAGACATTGTCAAAATATCAAGTTTTAGTAGTTTTCATGTTGTATTTTACCGACTGGTTGTCGTCTAAAAACACAAAAGAAAAATTGTAAATTCAATTTCGAAGCCAAGTTGGCAATACTCGATCGGAGGTATGCTCAATTAATATGAGACAGTCATGTGCTCTTCTCTAAGCACCCGCACTAACAAATCATTCGTCCCTCAATCTTTACGTGAGCTGCGAATAGAATAACATTATAGAAACAGTTGACGTGTAGGAGTGGGACAGTAATTGGTACCTACGTGGAAAATCTATAGAGGGTTACAATCGAGGTGTTTGTCACGGTTCCCGAAATAGCTTCCACTGTTTTTGAATGTATGTGTGTGTGTATCATGGATTCGACTAAATTAGAATTTAGGCTGAGATAATCGAAAAGTTTGTATTTTATGTTCATGTGTCTCTGTAGACTTGCACCCACATTTTCATCAAAAGTCAAAATACTCTGTATATAGATGAATTTTGGCCAAAAGATATTTTATAAAATCTTTTATTTTGATAGAATTGCCAAGATTTTTCAGGAACTATTATTAGTCCTAACATAAAATTAGTTTTTAACAATCTGTTAACACAATACAACTCCGTTCAGCTCAATTTCCATATGCTAAATTAAAAAAAAAATATTGAAAATTTTTATAAATATCAGTAACACAATAACAAATAAATAACAACTTAGAAGATTTGTGTTACAGTTGCGACATAAAAGAAATAAACAGAATAGTATTTTTTTGTTATTTAAAAACTATTTTCAATTTAAATCAGATTTAAATGTAATAAAATTTAAATTTAGTGACACATTAGTGGCAAAACATTTTAAAATAAACAAAATATAAATTTCAACTTACAAATGTTAGCATTTAATCAGAAAATCAATCTATATAATTTTTTTGGGAATTTCTCAATAATGTCAACTCTTCTATTCTAATGTCTTTATTTTCGAAACGTTGGCAAGCAATTTCTTATTTCTTATAGAGTTAATATACCTACTAATATTGTTGATATAATTAAAGACGAACTGAGACGCAATCTTGCACCTGCCAAACAGTGTATCATCTGAAGTAATACATAACCCAATCTATCTACATGTCCCGTCCAATCATCTTGGTTCTAATCAAAGATTTCTAAATTTACTTACTCCCTATAACAGACTCTTATATGTTCAGGTATATAACTCATTCCTGAATATTTCATAGTTTATTATTTGCTTTAAAAAAATAAACCCACAATTTATACATTTGTTTTCAAAAATCTTCCTAAGTTCCTAAACATGCACTTTTTTAACACTACAAGAATGCACACATCAAATTTAAAGATGAGTTATTTACCATTATTTACGAAAATAAATTTCTAATTAGAATATAAATATTTTCGCATTTGTTTCAGTCAACTTTAATGAATGATATAAAGGCAACTTTACAAATATTTCCATTAAAATCCACACATAATATTAATGGAAATAGTATGGAAAGTTAAAAAATTCCAAGAAACCTATTCATTTTCACTATTCCAGTAAAATATTAACATTTAAACTTGTTTTACATATGTAATACTAATAATTACAAATTAACAATGCATATAAAAAAAGATTCTATATATCTTCTCATGCATTCAGGTTATTTTTCTTGGCAACATAAATATTATTATGTGGACAAAGGTGTTCTAGATTTTTTTTACAATAGGCATTATTCTTCACTTGGCAAGTTTATAAATATACATTTTCGAATAACTTGCCAGTTCCTCATACCTGCTAATCGTTAAAAAACTTTTGTATCGTTCAATAATACAAAAATCTGTGTAAAAAAAATGAACAAAATATCTGAAAATATATTAAATTTTGAACAACGTACAAAATATAACTTTAAAAACAAAACACATTTTGATTAATTCACGTATTTATTTAGTGTCCAATAAGTTTGGGTTGACCAATCCAATTTAAATGCAGTAGATATACATTTACATGCAAACGTTGTTTCGTTATTAAATGACCTAAACTGGAAACAAATGATCTCATAGTATATTCTGCCTTATATATTGAATCGAACCAAGGCCTTCGTAACATTACCATTTAATGTTCTAATTTATTTCACTTTAATTTAACATGTTATATGTATGACGCCAATACTTATTATAGAAAAAAACATAATCCACTAGAATAATGCATCTATATAAATTAGTTGTATTAATTAAGCACGATAACAGTTTCAATAATTCCCTCATATAAGTTGAAAAATAGCATTTTCTTCTATATTGGACGTGTAAACTGAAAAAATATGGGATTGTGAAAGAAACAACAGAGTCAACAAGCTGTACTCCAATTGTTCACACTTATAGTATGATTCAAAGCACTTGACTCTGTTTTCAGTGAGTAAGAAGTACTCGTGCAGAAGCTTGTTGTATTTCCATATGTCCTATGTTATATTTTCTACTCATTTTAATTTACTTCACATTCGCATATATGTATGTATATCTACTTGCAATATAGGTATATACTTTTCCGAAGTGTATGTTAGAATTTTGTTCAAATTCATGTACATAGGTATAGGGGACGTGGGGCAAGATTTACAATGAATATAATGAGGAAATAGACCTGCATCATATATTCTGTTTGACAGTTGTTGTCCAATTAAAAATCTACTCATTAGAAATAACATTGTTTTGGATGATATCATCTTAAAGGCATATTCTTCTATTGTACATGTGCATGTACGTAGTTGCAAGAACTACACATCTTCGTTTGTACCATTTTCTAATTGATATTGTTGTGAAAATGCACGTATTTTAGAATATTTAAAAAAACTCCATATAGCATAATGGGCCTAATCTTTTTTTTACATTTTAACGACATTCATTTTCCTTTTAAAATAATTGAATATTTTTTTCAATTAATTTATCTCAACCTTATGCAAATATATACCTACTCTCTCTAGCTGTTACGTCAACTCTCGCCTCAGTAAAATATGGTACCGTAATTTTTCACCCTTTTGGAAATTTATACGAAAATGATAGCCTGATTAAATAGTGAATTTTATCCATTGTTGTAAGAGTTTTGTTACCAAGTTCGGAATTTAGAAATTGGCAATGTGCTTTAAAACAATTAAAACTAAAGAGTAGAAGGGTTGCATCGAAAAAATTGGATGATTTGTAGAAATTGGGGTGTGTAGCTTATTCTCTTTCTGTGTGCTCCCTCGATTCACTATTAAGGCAGAGTTAATTTTATATCTCTGATATTTGAACATTGAACATTCGCATACAAATTTATTTAAAATCGATAAAATGGGAACTAGAATTAATTAAACATTTTATTTAATTAAATAATTTCTATTTTGGCTTAGTGCTGTGTGCTGTTTGTGTGAATTTTAACCCCATTTTACACAACCAAAGTTTGTCCTTTCTCAACGCTAAATTGTCATCTAACAAACGCAACGTGTCGCAATAGAATCATTAAATACGGTAACAGTATAACTATACTAAATTAGGAAAAAATATAATAATTAATTTTAAAATACATTTCAAATTTACCGTCAATTAAACTAAATATACGACAATAATTCATATATACATGTTTACAATTTTTTTTTATCATCACGCAAGTCATCGATATATCTGTCGAAAAAAATTGCCAAGGGAACTGGAGGGTTCAATGTTGGTAATTAATTTAACAACCCCGAGGTACAAATATAACATACATGTATAGAGGAAGCATATAAGAGATCTAACCGTTAGATTATCGCTACATCGAATCTCCAAATGTTAAAAATTGGACAACTGTCGTACATTAACACTGATATCAGTCTCTGATAAATTCATATATTCTAATAATTATTAGTCCTATTTTTCGCCTTGTTACAGTCTACCTACCCTCAAGCATGAATATTTATTTTCAAACCCCAATACAACAATTCAAATTTTACCTACACGTATTAGTTTATTGTCACTAGGCGTACATTAAACAAACAATTACAGGAAAAAGAACATTGTGGGAATTTATTTTAACGTTTTATGGCTTTTTCAATAACAAATTAGTTTATTTAAAATGGAAATAGTGTTAAAATAAATAACAGTAAGAATAGCAATTTCAATACATATACGATACATACGAAACCGAATAATTTTCCTTTTGGTCCCGCTGAATATTATTCGTTGTATTTTAAAACACAGAACGTACTGATATAGTGAAATATTTTTGAATAATGATATTCCATAAAGTAACACTCCATATTACTGCTTATATTTGATGAATATTCGTATATATACCAACACATATAATATCTGATTTCAATTTCGGAAAGTGACAATAAATATTGCGGCTTTTACAAAACCATCAAAAATATGATGTTAATTCTAAAAACTTTCCCTTGCTTCGGAAGGATAGAAGAAAAATAAAAGCATGGGCGGTGGATAATTTACATGGCTCAGATGAGGAAAAACGCACCACCACACTCTTTATACATAATACTTTTCTATATATGTATATAGCCACTGTTTGCCTGTTGTGGAGAAGTTTTCTGTTAAGATCGACTAGGATATTTACCATAAATCTTTCAAGTTTAGGTGTTATTTTTAAGGCCCTGAAATATTGCATATCGGTGTAAAAATTAAATTCAACAACGATATTTATGTATATATAACTATAACTGAAAGCAGGTTAGATGGAATTGTGTCATGCTAGTTGTTGTATATAATACGTTTATAAAAAGGGGAGATTTAAGGAAAAATTAGGGTGCATTTTATACGTATATAAATGGCCGATAAAAGCTCATACACGTGTTAAGAAATAAAGTCATTATACTTAAATATTTATATAAAAAAATTATAATAATATATTTATAAATATCTATAGTGTATATTATTTAAAAAAATATAAGATTGTTTCGGATTGGTGCGTACAGAATAACTAAAAATGCATTGAACTTATGTGAAGCCTCATCAAAATACAAGGAATATAAAACTAATTACAGAAATTCTATAACATTATCTCCGTCCGTTATCAGCAATTTTAACGCTCGGTTCGAAACAATATCTGAATAAATTAATAAATTATACATTAATTACATTTAAACAACTGACATGTACTTCGAATCAATTGTATCGTAATTAAAACAATATAAAAATGGCTAAGAAATCCATGGATAATGTTGTCCTTTTTCTGAATATGGTAGTGTTAAATGTTAGGGTGGAATAACGTATGCCGTAAAGGCATTCAACCGTTACAGGATATGACTAGTGCAGTCATAAGGTTATGGTAGACTGGACACCAAGTGAGACAGACCATTAATGGACTGAAAAACCCAACAAGACTAGCTTAGTCTATATATGTACGTATAGTATTTTTTTTTCAGTAATCACCCTCAATTTCATTATTTCTCATTTTGTCTTATATTCAATTATGGGAAGAATAGCTTCGAAAAGTTCTGTTCATCAAATGACGAATCAACTATTCATTTATTAAGAAGAAAAACTAAAATTTATTATATATTTCTAAAAAATTATAAACAATTCTCATGGTAATTGTAACTTATTATTATAATATGTACAAGAATAAATGTTTTTAGAATTGAATTAAAATTTATTAACGTTTTAACAATTATACACATTATTATTGTTTTTCAAGCCTCATATATTTCAAATTCTGTATAATTATGTATTTTTACTGTATTATTTGATTTTATATATTAAATACTTTATTCTTATTAATTACTATTGAAGCATGTGAATTTAATAAAATGTAATTGTGTACAAGGTTATTTCTTAAGTAAATTATTTATGTGCAATATTATTATGCAAAATATACAAACATCTTACTGTAAAATACAATAAAAAAACATATATAATTTTTATAAAATTTAATGAATCATTAAATGAGAGAAATCATCTATCCAAATTTTAAAAACAAATTTAAACTACATAAAAAATACCCAGTAATTAACTATCAGGAGAAACTTGTAAACGTCATAATTACAATCATTAAAATTTGCTACTGGATAAACAGCTATTATACTTAAGGACAAATTTTATGTGATATTAATTAATCGACAAGTCAATAAATTGTCCCAAAAAATTCCTGATGATATTCGGTATATGTTTTACATGTACGGAGTATAAACGATTGACCAAATAAATGCATTTTAAATGAAAGCAAAACTACGGCCACATTATACGAAGTATGTAGAGCCACGTTTTCGCAGTTCAGAGTCTCTTACCTAGGCGTAAGACCACTTGCTTGTGGTCGTTTGAATGTTTGAGTAGTTCGCTATCTCGCATTTCGCCAACCGTCACCTATTTGTGCTGTTCTCTCTGTTGTGCACACACATTTAAATTTTATGTCCGAGTGGAACACCGAATAGGTGCACGGAAAACGTTCTTGATAACAGTATAACTACTACCATCGCAGTCAGCAATGTAGTTGTAAACGATTGTGTGGCCACAAACTGATGCTTTCAAAGTGTGAAGTGTAAAGTACTGATTGTTATACTTGTGGTTAATTTTCAGTTGTTCAAGTTGTAGTTATTATTCATTTTCTAATGAAATTTTTCTATTAGCAACATTATATTATTTTGACTATGAAAAAAATATACGTACCTACCTATATCGAAAAATTAATAGTCGATCGAATTTCCATACGAATAAAAATTCGTTACCGACAAATTTCCCATTGTTAATCAAAGTTAAAATATATAAGTAAATAAAAACGCCCTAAAAGCGTCAAAATGAAATTTATATCTCGGACTACTCGCAATTCTTGAGCATTGAAAAAGAGGCCCGCAAGAGAAATCCCACAAGGATTAGATATGTAAAATGAAAGACTATTAATAAATCAAAGCATCAATAGTTATATTGCAACCCTTTTCTTCTTATATCACCAAATATCGCATCTATCCTTATATATAACCAGCACACATATATTTGAATAGTTAAACAAACAAATTTATGAATAAAATTCAGATGCGCATAAATGTACACATGTAGGAAACGACATTCGGTCCCACACTTTGCATATGGGATCATATTCAAATTAGTATAGAACTAAATATTCACAATAATACGTCCGATGATATATTAAACCTTTTATACGTTCCTTAGCTTCTCTTCTATGTGTCCTTCAGGCAATAATATGCAAAAAAGAAGATTTTGGTTTGCATTTAGACCGACAGTAAAGGATTATTTCAATTGCTTCTTATGCATATGGGTTTCAAAAATGATACCATATAGGGGTTATATGATACTCGATTCACATCGTGCACAGGTAAACGATTTGAAATTGAAAACGGATTTTGTAGATTTTATTTACATAACCCAGTTTTACGATATTTAATCTTCTAATAGTTCTAATTATCCAAAACTCATAAAACGTCTTTCCAATTTTAGAAAGAAACATTTTTCGTAAAAATTTGACTCACGTCTAGTTTTTCCCACTTGGCTGCAATGAAAGCACTTGTTCACAATGTCGCGCATTTAACCGTCCAGTTGAAAATAAAAAAACTGACATGGTAAAAGCGGAAAATTGACCGTTAAAATGCACAATCCTTTTGACAAGGTTTTCCCAACATTGATCGATCATGTGATTATTAAATGCTAGTTTCGAAATCACGAATTATTGAATGTTCAAAATACAGAAATAATTTTTATTGATTACATTACATGTACTTACATATATATATATTTCCAAATTGTGGCCCAGCAAAATCACTGCGTATAGAAAAACCCAAGAAAAAATCATTAGGCGAAAAGTGTATTGTGTGTTCACAAAACACTGTGCATATATTCTTTCGATTATGATTGATGCATCATGTAAAAGAGAGTGAAAAAAAAATGTTGAAAAGTGTAACACATTATCTATACTGTCTGGAGTTATTCGTAAAGAAAACATTACTAATAGGTACCTTTTAACCGATGGATATAATGCCGATGCCTGTATACACAGGTAGCTCGAACTTGATGCACAGAAGAGCATTATTGTAAAGGGCGAATTATTAACAGCAACACACAAAAAAGGAAGGGTTCTTATTATGAAAGGGGTGAATCTCTCCCGTAACGATGTTCGTATATATATGTGGCAATATGTGTACAAGTGAATGAGAAAGAGACGAACATAACATCGGACGAATATTTAAATAAGGAAGCAGGTCAACGTCGCATCATCGATGAATGTACATTATGTATGGGTGAATCCTTTATTAAACTATTATTGGGTCATATTTGGTTAAGAATATGGATCGTATTCATTTTTTTTCTAAAGCTCTTCAAGAGTCTTCAAATGACACACATTTTTTTAATGTTGGGGTTTTAAAGTACACATTTTAAGAGCTATTATAGATTTTGAATAAAAAATTCTTTGCATATTTATATTTTTTTTAAGTTACCCTTCGCCGAAACTGTTTCCTTAAGGATTTTTAATGTTAACCAAAGGTATAGTGATTGTTGGAGAAAAATGACAGTTTTTTTATTTAAATGCCACTATTTTGGAGTCGTTTCTGAATTCTGAGTCTTTTGCTCCTTGGTTACTTTTTGCGTTTGGAAAACCTCTTGTACAGAATTTACAATTCCATTACTAGATAGGTATGTATGTGCAAGTTTTGAATCATATTCAAAACATGACCGTATTAAAATGATTAGGCGAATTATGAATCAGTTTATTCAATATTTCAGTTAAATGTATATTTAATAAATAACTTCAAAGCGGTTGCTTAATTCTGCATTATCCCATAATATACACAATGAATGATTATTGTTTAAATGCTTTGCTTTAAAACAATAAACAATTATTATTATTGCATAAAATAACTAGCATAAAAATAAGGATATTTAGTAACGCAAATTAAAAATAGATAAACTTGTTTCAGCATAGCAATCGTAATTTCAATTGTTTTAACTTAAGTAATAATCATATTTATCACAGTAATCTCTGAAAATAAACAATTGAATGTATAAGCATCTTTAAAGAGTAATATATAAAAAGTATATAAATAATTCGTATCTCTTTTGAAATGTAATAATTAATTATTAATTTTTGTTTATATTGTCACAATTGTTTCAATTTGTTTCTTTCTAGTTAGGTTATACATTGTGTAACATATAGTACACATCGACAATTGTTTTAAGAAAGAATTTTATACACGCAATTAATTCTTTTAAATGTATACTCTTGTTGATATAAATAAAGTTTACGTAAAAAAATGATTATATCTGATCTGTGATTAAGATGAAAATTTACTAGAATTGACATATACCTAATTTTATAGTAAATACCATATTATACATAAATCATCATGCAAAGTAGGTATTAAGTATAAGTGCGGAAGTGGCAAATTAAAGATTAAAGATTTTTGATGAAAAAAAAATTAAAACTTTAGAGATTGATATATTTTCAATATTTTCATCGATACATTGTAAAAAAATCATAGTTTACTCGTTTTAATTCAGAGGATAATCAAAAATTTAAAAGAATTGATCAAAAAATCAAAAATATCCATGAATGTGTATTTTTGCGTAATATAGAGATGCTGCCTGTATCAAAATACTTCGAAAGTCCTGTGAAGAATCCTTGTAAAATAGTTCGCACATGCGCTACCGTTGTCATCCCTCGAAACATCAGTCACTAAAAAAACCCTTACGGCATGGAAGGGGTAAAAGAGCGCACATAGAACATACTTCGATTTTTAAGTAAAAAGAATATATCTGCCTTTTACTTCAGCTTTAGTATTGGTCCTTATATTCTCTTATATGCCAGAACAGGACAACGTTATGGTATTATCCTGGTGGAAGTGAGTCGGACGTAGAATGTTATTTTCTTTAATATTCGATAGGGGGCGCCTACTACCAACAAAAGAGGCGGAGCAAACGGAGAAATAGAAGACGGCGCAACAAAGACCGATTCATGGAGTTCTCTGATGCACCATGCATGCTTTGATCTGTTCGTCAGTGTTGGGGTAACTATCCCAACGATAGCACGTGGTGAAAAACAGTTGATAGTCGTGTTTATTGTATATGACAGGCAAAACAGAACGATTTTACCAGCCCCCCAATATATTGACGTTAAATAAAAAAAACTTCCAATAAATAATAATAGTGCTTCCGAATCAAAAAACAAAAAGCAAGAAAATAATATATACCTATATTAAAGAAAAAAAATCAGTGACACGTTATTTAAAACAAATCAAAAAAAAAACAAAAAATTATCGTGTGTTTTGTGAAAGACATTTTCGATCAAAAATTGTGTTTGCGTGTTTAATTTCGATGGATTACAATCACGCAATCTAAATCAAATCGAATTTATAACAGAAAATAATAATAAAAAAACTCTTAAAAGTTCAAATTATATTATATAGTGGCAGAGTTCCCGCGGCATTCTACTCCGATCAAAAGTCGCACCAACTTGTCATTGGCTTATCAGTGCGGGTGACTGTGACTCCAGTGGGTAAAACTGTCGCACCAGCACAAAAACCGAAATTTGTTTAAAACTTTAGTGCTACAATACCGATGTTATCTTAATTGTTAATAATATGCTTATTATTATTAAGTATTTGGATGTGATTGCCGTCTTAAAGTTTTCAAAGGGAACAATATGATTTGTGTTTGTTTTGAGAGGTGACTGTAAAAAAGACGGTTTCAAAACGGCGTTTCTAGCGGAAAATCCAGCCGTGGCTGACCTGGAGGAGCGCGTGCGAATGCAGCCCACGGCGACGGCTTCCATACCGCCCCCCGCGGATATGGACCTTCAGACTATGCAATCTATGGATTGGTTGTTTAAAAAAGAGAGAATTTATTTGTTAGCACAATTTTGGCAACAGGTTAGTAACCCTCTCTCGATATATATAAAAGTATAAATTAATAATAAAAATAGTCTGCATTTTTTCGGGCCAGTTCATGAAAAACAAACAACTTAATGAATTACTTATTATATTACTGTGCTTTGGAAAAGTTCGAAAAATTACAACTTGCAAGTATTTTTAGAATATTGAAAAGTTTTGTTTCCAAAATAAAAATTGTTTTACTCAAAAATATTCTACAAAGTAATTTGAATTGCAAAATCGTCAGTGATTGTCTCGGTGATTGTTTTTGAGATTTGAGCTTTTATATTAAAACGAAGATTCTGAAAGTTGTGCGCTTTCAGGAAAAGCACTCCCCGAACAGTTAATGATATAAATTGTTTTGTAAACAGTTTTCTATAAACAAAATATATTTTTGTAGTCAAATTTGAATAGAATTTTTTTGTATTCATGTTATAATTTTTAAGGTTAATTGAAAACAGTAGATAAATTGTGTTTATCAATTATTTACAGTTGTTTATTATAATTTCCCTTTTTAATAAGTTATGTTAATTTTTTTTTCATGAAATAGATATAATCATTTTGTTTACGCAAATACACCTAGGTATATAGTTGACAATATCTATATTTTAAAATGAATTCCACTAATACCAATTATTGATTTTAATGTAAATAATGAATTATTTATGTTAAATATTATCATAACCTTTTGCATAATTTATTACTTAAAAAAAACTTTTGCAGTGTTCTATGATAATTTTATGCCCACTCAAAGACTTGGTAGTTAATATCGAACCCTGTCTATATACCTATACTGGTTTCCATATATTATTGTATATATTGAGAAATTCCATATTATTATTATACTCGTCAGTCGAATATTAATATTTGTCATATTAAATTACCCAAAATTGGCCATTCATTTACTTAACACACAATTATCAAAGTTGTTGTTAAATGTTTATATATAATATAAATATAAATATAAATATAATTATATACATATACTTTTATACATATATTTATATATGGAAACCTTAAATAACGTTGTAAATACTATTAAAAATGTCCGTAAGTTATTATAAATGAAAATTTATAGACAATATAGTTTTAAAAGTAAATTCAGGTAAAACTGTTTTTTATTGATTATATTGACCATAAATTCTTTTTTTAAATTTTAAAATCAACATTAAAAACACTATAAAATATACTTATAACCTACACATTATGTTTAGGTATATGAGGACATTTTTTTATTAACCATTTGTCTTAAACACATCTTTTATAATTATCTTACCTACATATAAATGTGTACAAGTATTGTCAATATCATAATTGTCCAAATTCTGTTTAGTTTTGTATATTTTCTGTATTATATTGTCCAAAAATACCTGACTTTTGTTTAATTGTTTACGTATTTTAGGGCGCCTTATGCCACTTTTGAATTCTTGATCATTGTATACAATTTACATGTGTATGCTCACTACGACGTTTAATGTGATTCTGTGGTTAAGTCAAAGAACGCCCGTACAACTTTGGGGATGGCAGCACTATACAATAACCACCGTTTCAACCCCTAAATAATACAAACTTGCTTAATACTATTTAGAATGGATAACCTACCGTTTAACGTATGAACAAAACAATGTTATTGCATCAAATATATATGAAGTTTTCCACGCGAAAAATTAATTGTTATAACTATGCAAAATGGCATTTTAATGGAATTTACACTTGTAATTTTAATTCATGTTTATTTTTATTTAGTTTTTCCTAACTATAAATGGTAGAACATTTTGCGGGTTTTTTAAAAATTTTGTTTAGTATTATATTGGGCGTACTTTCGTTCTAGTAATAATATTTAACATGTACTAGTTGAAATACACAATTATATTGTGTATAATTTATGCAATCGCTCCTTATTTCTGCTAGAATTAACATAAGACTTGTATACTAACATCACCTTTCCATTATACTATTAAATACCATCGATAGGTGAAACACATCTGTCCTTATTTAACTTATTATCGTAATTTCTGTTTGTAATTCATATCACTAAACTAAAACATAAATTTTACTTTGTATTAAAATTATATCATTTATTTACTCTAAAAAAAAGTTGCCTGTTATAAATATGTATATAACTATATAAGTTATAAGTGTGTTGTTATGATTCATTTATTTTGCGTCAATATATAAGTAATCATTTATCACTTTTATGCGGATATGTACAGGTTATTAACTAGGATATAAGTTTTTGTGAAAAATCAACCATTTAGAAAATTTCCAATATTAAAGAAGCACAATTTCCTTTATATTAATTTGAATAGTAAATGTGTGCCTAAAAATTAAGAGGGAGAAAATATATGATTCAGAAAGATAAGTCTAAACTGTTTTTTTAAATTCAATGTTAAAATTGCTTCAGCCATTTGAAAACTTGAAATGTGACTAAATTCGTAAAGAATTATAATAAAACAATGAATTATTAAATTTATACAGGCATAGCTGCGATGTAGTGTGAAGTCGATGATGATGATGGGGTTGTTCTGTCACCACATTCATCCCTTTAACATACTACCCAAACTCGAATATTGCGTCCTGCTTTCGAAAATTATTTAAAATGTTTAAATTACGCTTTACTTCATTTTAAACTTGAATGATTTCATATAATTGATCTTTATACAGTTTAATTTTACCGGTAGGTATATAATATGTAGTTCGTTTTTATTATTTTTGTCTTATTAATACAGGTATAGGTATATATAGTTAAATATTCCGAATTACGTCACGTAGAACAATTTTTAAACGATATAATTGATTGTTGTTAAATGTTGTAATTGTTTAATTTTCACACAATTAAAAATAGATTTCTTATTTATATATATTTAGCCATTGAAAAGAAATCACATTGAATTAATTATATTGAATAAAATACATATAAGGATATCATAATACATTTTAACCATTTTAATTTCATTTGCGTGAAGGTATTTTCAATCTTTACCGAAAAAATATACCTAATACATACCTATATTATGTTATACTAAAAGCACGATTACTAATTAGTAAGGTTATTGTATCGTTACTTTGTAAGTATTTATTTGAAAGGCGAATATATAGAAACATTGGTGGCTATATTAAGAGTTTCATATTAATATGGAAAGGTCAACACCATAAATTAAAAGAATATATTTTTTAATAGAAATTAAACCACATCGTTTAGTATTTTTTTATTCACAAGTTCAGTATTTAAATAATAGAATGATATTTTGTTGGCAAATTCTTGTTTTATATATTGTGAAACAAGAATTCTGTTATAAATAGTATTAAAATCGCATTTCAACAAAGATAAATCATTGGAAATCCAAAACATATTAACGATATTTATTATGTAATATTTCCTTCCAATGTAGCATCAATATATTTTAATTTCAAACTTTCGTTGACTGCTTTATTAATGAGTTTATAATTTAATTTCTAAACTGATATATGTATATATAATATTTAGTTTGGTTTTCGTGGCAAAATATTCAATCTGATATAAATATCGCTTCAAGTCATTATTAAAAATATATATGTACTTGTATACAATTTTTATTAAAAGCATTTGAATTTTTTTCTAAATGATTTACTTAATTAATAAGTAATAACCATAGGAGTGAAATATAAAAGTAAATCTATTCCTATCATGATAATTTCGATAAAATTTCCTCATCCCCTAATTGTCAATATATGATATGGGTTAAAATAAATACGAGACGAAATTTTATTGCGCCCCAATTCACTTGTCTGGGTCTCCATTCTTGAATATCCAGCGATCGACTTTTTAATCGAATTTAGGAATTAGGGTTATTGACGTTAAGTTAACAAATAAATACCTAACCACACTTACACCTTACACTTGATATTTTTAAATGTCAATTTTTTATCCAAAAATCTTTTTATAGTCTGTCTCAGTTCTATGTGCACACCAGATTTGAAATTTTAGAGTAATTTTTCGTTACATGGTTTGCAATACGTGAGAGAAGAAGAATTTTAGTGGATTCCCATTATTGTTTTCTATAACCTAAGATAGTTGTCAATTTTTTCGTAGATGTGTTTCGAAGATATATTTTCTTAAATATACATTTAATAGATATTTTATTATTAGTACAATGTTGTTATAATCAATTTTCAGTGAACTTATATTATATATTGTATATTTAAATTTAATTGAAAATAGAAACTGTCATCTAATTTGATTGACAATCGGTAACACGAAATTTTGTTGTCAACCACTCAGTGAGTACCACACAAAATCTGGTGTGCACATAGAACTGAAATAGACTATAGTAAAATTTCCATTTCGATGCAATATTACCAACGTTTCAACCGGTTGAAATTTAAGAATCGCTACCCTGATTCACTTTAATTACAAATGATGAAAAATATGATTACAAACAGTCGAAGTATTATAGAAAATTTCATGTGTTTTTATACCACATTATTGTCGAATATATCCCGATAAAATATCGTGTATTATACCTACGTAGATATATATATGTGTGTATTAGAGAGAAGGATTCAGTTTCATTTCAGAAATCTCGGACATTCCGTAATATACACACTAACACAGACACAAAGAGACACATACACATATACCTAGAGATCACATATCCCATCTCTCCCACACTTATTCCTGACAGTCTGGCATGGAATAGCAACCGGACAGAGACGGCAAGTAATGAAAACCGTCCAACTTATTAGGGGGTCGAGGCGGTGGCGGCGGCGGTTGCTTTTCTCATATACATAACTATAGGTATATTACGACGATTTAATATTTTCAGATAATGTAACTTGAGTTTTCGTGTATTATATGATGGATTTTTTTTCGAATTTTTGCATTTTATTACACATACATATATGTATATGTATATACAGTTCCATATCCATACAATATCTCAGTTCAAATATCTAGATTAATACCACGGATTCGGTGTTATGGTCGACGAAAATTTATATTTCTGAACTCTTTTATACTGGAATATAACCTATGACTAATTTCACCCCTTTGCCTTTTTTCTGCTTCACATTTTAAGGGTATATATACGGCTCTCGAATTTATTGAACTCCAGATAGCATTTTAGGATATTTCGCATGAGATTTGCTTTTATTTTGTATGTATGTGTTTTTTTCTGCTGGTATATTCTATTTATTGCAGATTTTATAACCCTATCTCGAAATTTTTCTGATACAAAGGGAAATTAGTTTTTATGATGTTTTCGTCATACATATACATATATGTATATATAATATACTCGTACACGTAGATACCCATTTAGTTATATTTAAAAATAAACGTTTTTTTTATAGACGCACGTTATTTTTTTTGACCTATCTTAACGTGAAAGAAATTTTTCTCTTAAATCGTTTACTCACGTCTGAAGGATATCCGGTGTCTTCCCAATAAAATAGGGGTGAACTGTATAGACGTTTTACGGGGGTGTTTTCCCGTCTTCTTTCATTCAGTGATCGGTAAGTGATCGGAATTGGGGCTGCGTTCTATAGGGAATCCCTTATATAGTATTTGAGTGAAAAAAAAAAGAAGAAAAATGTAGAATCATCGTCCTTGTTCGTTGTATGTATATACAAAGCTCGTCTACAAACTTGAAATTCTTTCATTTTTTTATACTTTGTCCCCTCGTCCAAGTTTAACCCAGTTTTTCTGTGGGAATTTGTTTACTAAATGCAGTTTGTGATGCTGATGCGGTTTTGTATACATATAGATGCGCGCATCTGATTGTTTTCTTTTTTATCTTTTGTCATTTTTGCTCAATTTTTTTTGTCCAGTTTTTTGTACAACACATTCTATTTGGTGTTTAAAATTTTATATATGGTAACAGGTTTATTATTATATAAAGTTCACGCGGGCCCATACAAGAATTTCTTATTTTCTTTTGCATTAAATATTTATTTGTACAGTTTATAAAGCATGTTGTTTTGTTATTATTAGTGTTGTAGTGGGACGACAATTGACTTAACACATTTATCTATTCATAGTGTGATGATTAATTTGATTAAATTTATTAAAACCGATTGAATTATTTGTTTATGGAGTTTTGAATGGAATTCTTTATTTTATACCATATATTACACTGTTACAAATGTTGTTATGGAAAAATGTCACTTATACTATTAGCAATAAAGTCCTTAGATCTTTAAATATCTAAAAATGATTATAATTTTGTTTAACGGTAAAAATTTATCGAGCTGAAATGGTTGTTGCGTTCTAAAGGTGTTTGTACATGCGATAATTATTATTAATTAAATTAGTGTCTTATACTTTGGAATTAATTATATATTACATGACATAAATTACGATATATAAAGAAAGTCTAAATTATCTTTACAACAACTTTATTACTGGAGAAATTATAATTTACAATTATTGTGTTCGAGTGAAATTTTTTTGTCACATTATCGATAAATGGGTAATTTTCCTTTTTGTTGCATACACATATACCTAACATTGTTATTTTTTTTTTTTTTTGAAATACATATTTGTATTGATGAAATGAAGTCAACAAAATTAATGTGATTTACAATTTATTGTAGTATAAAATCTTTCACAATTCACGTTTTATATTGTAAACAATTGAAGCATTACTTATTAATCCGTCTATATATAAAATACTTTAGTCTCATTTCAAATAAATAGAGAAGGAAGAGGTATAGAGTGGGTCTCATGTAGCCAACTTAAATCTCAATTGTATTAAAGATTACAAAATAATTGTCTGCTGTAGCTTTTTCCATTCTTCTGCTGCTGCTGCTGATAATGATGGAAGATGGAACACAACCGAAAATGAACAAAAAGAATATATTCATCTATTGGATGGATTGACGAAATATATTTTACACGATTTTAAAACGAATACTTACTAGAGCTGGGAACAGATTATCTGAAAGCAGGTAAGACACGAGATCTGGTACACGAAACACGAGTACAGTTCGTGTACAGGTACGAGTATGTCATTCACAGTTCGTGTATAGCAGATTCAAATTTAAAGCAGATCGTGTACGGCAGCTACACTTAAGTAACAGATACTGTTTCGTGTATAGCAGATACAGATACGAGCAGGTACAACAGGTACTGCTTCGTATATAGCAAATATCCATAATCCTGTTTATTCGTATGTATGTGCTTTTTGTATGATAATTGTATAGTATACTCGTAGTATATAATATAACAGGCCATACTCCTACAGGATATAGGTATGTAAATAACACTATATTCAGTATTGCAATAGATGGAAATGCAGTAATCGATTTTGTAAGACTATAGATTATAGATCACCACGTTGTATGCAATTATGCATTTTCTAATAATCCAAAACTATTTGTACACATTTTAAGAGGAATTAAATTTGTTGCGA
>SSSI01002753.1:0-24936 GCA_004796505.1 Oryzaephilus surinamensis
TTTTTTTGAAATACATATTTGTATTGATGAAATGAAGTCAACAAAATTAATGTGATTTACAATTTATTGTAGTATAAAATCTTTCACAATTCACGTTTTATATTGTAAACAATTGAAGCATTACTTATTAATCCGTCTATATATAAAATACTTTAGTCTCATTTCAAATAAATAGAGAAGGAAGAGGTATAGAGTGGGTCTCATGTAGCCAACTTAAATCTCAATTGTATTAAAGATTACAAAATAATTGTCTGCTGTAGCTTTTTCCATTCCTCTGCTGCTGCTGCTGATAATGATGGAAGATGGAACACAACCGAAAATGAACAAAAAGAATATATTCATCTATTGGATGGATTGACGAAGTATATTTTACACGATTTTAAAACGAATACTTACACATGATACATATATATGTATATATTGTCTGGATTGTATTTCTAAAATTATATAAGATCGTTCAGACTTAAGAACAATAAATCTGCAGTATTGTAAGATTCATCAGTGCATAAATAAGCCAGTAATAGGTAGAAAGGGTAAACGTTAAACATTCGGAAACGTTTAAACGACAAGAGAAGTTAATTCAGCCGGAATTCTTACATTACGTTATAGTAAATTAAATTATATCCCCGATGTGCATAGTATTTATGAAACAGATTTTGCCTTTATCATTTTGTTAACTAACGCAGCAGTGGTAACGAAAGACAAATTATATTTTGTGCCAGCACAATATTCATTTACCAAAAGTATAAAACTATATATATGTATATAGAGTCTCTCTGTCAAAATATCCGTGCTTCGAACTTTTCCTATAGTATATATGTATAGAGTGGGACAAAAGCTGGATTACTTTCTTAATTTTGAATTTGAATTTTTCTTTGTATTTTCTTCCAACTAATGTGTTTTTATAAAGAAAGATGTACAGTGTTTGGGAAAGAATAACCAAAAATGTATATGTTTTCATTTGTAAACAAAAATTGGTTGCTATAGCAACAACCTCCTAATAGATATAAAAAATCTAAAACTGTCCTAGCAAAGACAAACGTTTAATGAACAATTTTTCTCTTTAAAATTTTTCATTTTGATGAACCGTTTAAAAGTTATTGGCAATATTCCATGTCTTTAGTCTATACCCTGTATAAATGAGTGTAGAATAGAGAGACTCGAGACAAATGTCGAGACAATTTGATGATGTTGATGGATACAGCCCCTATATAAGTTATACCAAATTTTTGACATTAAATTTCAATAGTTTTAATTAACTTATTGTCATCGAATTAACAATCCATGCACAATAAGTACATACACCTACAAAATAAACGTTTGCTTCATAGTAATATGTACAAATAATTTTTTACAAAACTTGAACAAACAGGTTCATAAATACAATTATATTTAAGATTATAAAATTATTTCTTAGTACATTCGTTCATTGTAACCCATTAAATATAACGTGAAACACCGGATATGACGTTTATAATTCACAATTTTCTAATCATCAATCATATATTTATGAGTGAAGTGAATTTAATTCGTTTATTGGTACAATTGATTGTTGTTTAGGTCCATTGTACATACATATATTCCATCTCTATCGCTATGTTATAAAAGCATTTAATTTGTTTGTCTATATGTGTGTATATTGTATACAGAAAGAGATTGAATGCACATATAGACACATTCATATACATCACAGGAAACGTTTTTAAAGGGTACATCAATATTGGTGACATCCTCTAATAATTTCTAAGTGGTTAATGATATTTTTTAATTTGTTTTGTTATATACATTCTTTTATTGTGTTGTGTTTGCATTTATTATTGCTCTTTATTTAAAAAAAAATGTAGTTGAAAATAAAAGGTTTCAATAATGGCATTATTTTAATTGTTTTGTTTTATTCGTTCATTATGGTGATTTGATGAATTTATAAGTATAATAATGCGATTCTCACTTGTGTTAATCGATGAGTCATTTCAATTAGAGTATTAGTTCATCGATACATATACATAATATTAATTCATTGTCATTTTACATAGTACTTATTATATATAATATTAAATGATTAATCGACTTTTTGATTATTCGTTCATTTAAATTTAAAACATATTAAGTAATTATATATAAGTTATAATTATAATGTATTTTATATATATGTACATATTAATTATTTATTTATCATTTTTACTACTGTTTATGTGACACAAACTACCATTCCAAATAATATAATAAAGAAAAAGAGTAGCTTGTAAATAAAAGTTTTTTTTTCACAAACATATGTTATTCTTCTCACAATAATTTCTCCCTTATATTATGTATATTTATTGCACTTTAGTATAGTTTTTCAATCAACGAAATAAATAAATTTCATTTCAACATATCTTTCCGTTCACTATTATATATTTTTATATAGTTATCTTTATTTTTCTTGATAGATTTCCAATAAATTTAAGTATGAATAAGAGTGAGATGAAAATCGTCACAAAACTTTATACCCACAGATGCTTTCTGTTGTTTTATTGAATTTTATGGGATATCATTAAATTTTATTAGTTTATTACATCCGACTTTTATAAGATGGCTTTTCTAATGAATCTGATAGAAGGTTTTGTATTATTATTGAAAATAATGTCCTTGTATAATAAAAACCTATTTAAACAATCCCCCTTCGTTCCGTTTTCCCATCACCTTAGCAAGTGATTATCATCGTCCACCTGTCTGTCAAAAGCTAGACACAGTTGCACACTTTATTATTAATTTAATTTTGATTTTTAAAATCATTTTTATGGTCATCATCAACACACAGTATAACAATTGACAATGAAAGCAGACGATTGTCACTTTTTAAGCAGGTGACAAGTAATAAAAGATTTTGATAAATTTCGTTTTATTTTAACATATCCAACTTGTGGCACATGAGCAATAAATCCATTAAGTTGAAATAAATTTCTAAACATTTTTTTGTAATTGTAGTGTTAAAAACCGAATACATTGAGATGAATCTATTTATATATCTATAGTCAGAAAAAAATTAATTTCATCGTAGAAAAATATGATGTTAATAATAGTATAGCTGGTATTTAATTGGTGAATTATTTTAAACTATAAATATCGAAATCAGATCTACACACAACACAATTAATTTTTTTTCTCTGTGGATAGCCATTCTTTTATATACCATCATTTAATCACAACTTTCTTATTACATACAAGTACAACAACAACATTCACATATTTTTCCAAGTCAAGTATAAAAAGTTTTAGATACACCATTTGAACACAACAATTGTTCGTTTAATTTATATTGTTAATGATAAAATCCATTTAATTATTTTCAATTACATGTAAGTATCTGAATTTTATGGTTTTAATGTTAATAACTTTTGTGCTTTTGTGTGGCTTTGCCATATAGGTATGTAAGGTACAACAATTCATTGCACCTGCCTCAAATTGATGATGTCGAAAAGGGGTATAAATATATTTACATTCTTGCTCGTGAAGGTATTTAGTTGTTTTTAATATACGTTTATTACTGAATCGAAGACTATTAAAATGTACATTTCCGCATTTCATCAATTTGTAACAGGAAAATGATAACTAAACAGTGCACAATTTACATTAAAAACACTATCAATAGAGATGTTGAACATTCGAGTTCTTTTTTATTAATTTAACAACACTAATGCGATTATTTTTTGTGTAAATAACAGTATTATATATAAATTGCAATATAATGATTATAGAAAAAAATACTTATATGCAGGTATTATATATTTTTATTTATTATACCTACATATATATACATATGTATATAAATGTCAATTTTTATGATCTTTTTTCGTGTACCATCAAATTTGTTTAAATATTATTCATATATAATAGTTCATTTGAATGAATATAAATTTATAAAGCACACATCATCTTATTGAAGAATATAAGCAATAATAACAATCTATCAACTTAACTCATATCAAAATAATTGAAAATAATTTCATAATTCCGGTTGCCATTTTGTTTATTGTTATTAATAATAGTGTTCCCAAATAAATGTCATCATTTTTTTCCAATTGAAAATAATTCATGACCTACTGGGATGTTATTTGACAGTCATATGTTTATGTATGCTGTTTACAGGGGCCACCTACGATATTGTATATGTGGTATATATAAATGCATGCAAAACACAGTGTGCTGTGTTTGTGTGTGTGTGTGTGGAATTATTGAGCATAGCACACAATACATATCATATATTAATATATATCAGCTTAGGCAAATAATATCTGTTTTGATCATATACATATATACCGAGTGTATATATAAGTGTATTTATTTTGTTAGTCAACTAAAACTATCAATTTTTCACTTTTTTTCATATAATAATAATATATAAGTTTGTTTTGAATAATAAAAATATATTATAATAACTGGCCATTATAAACACTTGTTTATGCGAATTATCTCAATATGTTTTCTTTAGACACTTATCTTAGCATGGGGTACACAACGGGTGTTCGGTATATTTAAAGTACCATATGAATTGACTGTCTTTTTTATAGGTCTCCTTTATTTTATGTAACTTTTCTGTTTGTATATGTGCACATATTATTCAGTTGCTCATTTGAACTTTTTTATTTGTTTCAGGTATGTATTTGTGGTGATCCACTAACTGGTAGACTATTATTTTCAGAAGAGACTATTTGACTGTTTCGGTATGTCACGCATATTCTTTTTTAGAAAATATTTATAAATATGTAGGTATATATTTTAAGATGATATTTGTTGAATTATTTACTTTAAATATAGGCATTATCATAAATCTATAATCGTATTGGAATATTTTAAGTAGCAATTTTTTAATTTTCTATATAATTACATGTGGTTAGTTAATTATTAAAAACACATATCGTTAATTAAGTGCCATGTGTAAGTGGAAATTCACAGGACGTATGAATAAAAATGCAAAAATGTTGTCAAAGTGATGCAAAGCTCACTGCTAGATGGCGCCAACTATTATAATGTTTAACCTATTCTATGCGTTCACTTAAAATTTCTGTAGGTATATACCGAATAGTAGTCATTCTTGTGACTACTGACTTATGACTTTTCAATTAATCATACTTGCAACACATAAAATAACTAGTACCTAAAATGAAGAATTAAAATGTCTTATTCATATACACAATGGAAGCTCTCAAAGTTTCCCAAAGAATTTAACCGTAAATTAACCATGACAAAGGGAGGCATTGTCATCAAGCACGTATTTGTGTATTTAAAATTTTAAATACTAATATAAACATCTACTTTGATTTAGATTGAACAATTTATTCCACAAATAATATATTTATATGCTCCTATACTTTAAATATATATTTGATTGTATAGTTTAAAAGCAATTAAAAGTCATATAGTTGTGTCTACTTGAAAAATACTGGCATTCCCAAATAAATCACTTTACGTATGTTTTAAAAATACCATTGAAATTCATTTATAACATATATATAATGTTGAGATCGTATATAAAGATGAGATCAGTTTTTTATCTTATTATATGCTTATATGTGCGTCTTTTAAAACATATGTTTTCAATATCTCAAATATACCCCTTAGTTTTTAAACACATATGTTTTAAAACCATTAAATTATTTTTCAAGTCCTTATGGTAACATATTCTATTATAAGTTGGGTTGATTCTCTTATTTTTTTTTTATTTCTAGTATTAAAACTCATAAACATTTATGTGTATGTGACGTTCATTAAGAATAAGAAAGTTATTAATTATTCATTCTATATCTTTATTGAATATCTACAAAGAACAGATGTCATTTCCAAAACTATAAATAAACTTGAAAATGTAACAAAGAGCATTTACGACGATGCGGTTCGTCAATTGCTTATTTTTGGTTCAATTTTTTTTCGGACTAATTATACGATTTAAAAAACCTCGCAATAGTTTGGGAAAATGAATAGATCGTAAGTTGATGCTTGAATGCTTTTTAATAATAAGGTGGAGGAACCACATACATACGTATACATTGATTTGTCCAGAGAGAGCATCTTTGCACGGCGCAGCATAAATACAGCTTTTAGCGATCAGTCAGTCAAGTCTCGATCGACAAGAGAGCTTAAAAAAAAAAGAAAAAAAAAAGAAAAACTGGACATTGTGCGCGGCGCGCAACTATTCGAGAAAACTATAATAAAATTCGAAACGTTTTGTGAGAGGGGATAAAAAGGGTTTACTTATCGATGTGGGAGGCACCGATTCCGAGAACCACCTCTATGCCCTCCTACGCTTTACATCTGATGATGTTTCAGCCTCCTCGTACTTTTTATATTTTATATACTATATACACCTTTTGCAATAATATTATATATATGTATATGTGTGTGTGTAATGTTGTTGTGCTTCTTTTTTCCATTAACTTTATATGCGCTCGCCTCGTCGTCGAATCTCCTCGTATACAATATAATTTTACACATGCAGACAGGCAACAGGAGAGAGGAGATCGCGGTACGTTGTCTGCCTGCCTGCCTGCCACTCCAAAACTTCTCTCGATTATAACAACAGTACGTACGGACTGTGTGAAAACAGCTTGTGTGTGAGCTTTGCCTGCTGCAGCCTGCAACAGCAGCAACAGGATTGCTGCTAAACTGGCTAAATTGTACGACTACGACTACTATTACTACTACTACTACTCTACTACTACCACTCTGCCGACTCTCTCTGCGATACGATCGAAATAAGTTTTGTGCCATGCTCATGCCCGCATAATGTGCGTTATGCTTTTCTTTATGCTTTCAGTCTCGTGGTCTCTAAATCTATTCAAATTTTCCTAATTCATTCACTTGACTTTCTCTATTCCTATTATTCTATGCTACCTATGTGTATGTAGTTTGGTTTACTTAAAATACAATTTTAACGAAATTATTTTAAAAAAGGTTTAATAAATTCTTTTTTTATTGAATATCATGGTACGCTGCGTTGCATTAGCAATAGTTCAAGGTTAATTTATACAAAATATACAAATTTTTTTATTCATTTCCTTTCCACCTGACTCGATTTGTTGTAATCCGGATGTAACAATAATGATTGATTTGATCAAATCTTAACTGATGAATGAATTTCCAAACATGTTTTAAACTTGACCCTCTATTATTTATATACATAATGTATGTTTGCTGATGATGTTAGCTGATGATGGGTTTTTCAATTTTATAATATTGAATAATTTGTTTATATATTTTCTTTTGTACAATAGAACATTATCCCAAACAGTAACTATCAACAATGAATACTATAGAATTTAAATCGTTAATAAGTTATTAATAATAATAATGTATCTATTCAAGCTAAGAGGTAGCCTTCAAAGATAAAGTCCAATTATTTATTATACTTGTGTATAGTGTTTTATAAATAGGTGATAAATTAAATTTAATCCTTTTATATATTGTCAATCACGATTTTTTTTCAATGGTTTTTCCTTCCAATTCAATACTATTATGTAGATTGTGTGTAATTTAATAGTAATCTATAATAATTCGTTGATAATGTACATATACATGCCTATATATACAAATTTGACATACAAATTATTCAACACTGCATATGTATTGTGTTTATAAAAAATTTAAAGAAAATTTGCATATATTCCGCCTAGATATTCTATAAATCAAATATACGTTTGTACCTTCTCATGTAATATTGATATATTTTGCATTTGAGAAGGCGGAAATCAATAGTATCGACTGCATATATACAACATATATATATGACTATTTAGGCATCATTTAATACACGGATTGTATAATCAATTAGTCTAATAAATCTTACATGTGCACGATGTTCAAGATTGAAACAGGAATTTACCGTTGAAACACTCCCAATTCAATTTACTAAACACAATGCTAATACAAGAATTAATGCCAAATGATGAAAGATAAAGTTTTTTTCGTCAAATCATTATCATTCTATAAATCAAGAAACATGATATTGAATTATCGACATATTTCTAATTAATGAAATCAATAATCGAATATATGTTAGAAATATACAAATAATATCAGATTTAGTGAAGTATATTGGGGAGAGATTTGTGCCACCCTATGATGCCGCCGCCACCGTTGCCGCCGTCATGCCATCATGAATGATACGAGAGAAGAGAGAGGTCTTGTTTAACTGCATATTAATAATATTTGACAGTTAGTCGAAGACAAAGGCGAATTCAATATACATTTGTTTCATCTGAATAATTTCGAGCTTTGAATGGCGGTGATTTTGCGGAATTTTGGCTTTTACATTAATTTTATATATATGTACTCATAATATATATTGAGATCAATAAGAAATATTCTAAAAGCTTTCATTTCTGTGAAACTCCTTTTCTATATTATACCACCAGCACTTGATTATCACAAATATGTATTTAATACAAATATAATAATATAAAAGCTTCTGTGTTTTGGTGCTGATGGGGTCTCTTTTCAAAAGGAACATAAAATATATATTCAAATGATATAAAGTATATTTCGCTCTTGTAAAATATCTATCTATATATGTATGTATTTGTTAATTAGAAATTAGCTTTGATGGAAAAAAGATGCAGACGTAAATTTATATCAAAATGATATTGGAAATGCGTTTTACAAAATTTAACCCCACTAACTATTGTAATAATATTTTATTTTGTTGATGTAATGAGCATAAATGCTGTGCATGTGGGATGGTTATATACAAGATATTATGCGTTTTATTTATATAAGTTGCTGCCAAAGAAAACAATAAATGAAACAATATTAAAATCGAAGAGAGAACTCTCTACTGCTGTGTTATATTATAATAATGTGTGTATATATAATAGTAAACGTAATTCACCACGCCTAAAATTTCTGAATCATAACATGATTTCCATTCATAACACCTACAATCGTCTGTAATGCAACCCCCGACTTCGGTTAAAACTGTCTCACTTCCACTTATATTATATACAAAATTCTATATAAGATTACGTGTTTGAAGAATTATGTGTATGTATGTACATCATCTACTCTTATTAATACCAGACGACAATAGGATCTTTTTGTATAGACTGATGTATTTTTTAATGTAGGCTGACTAAAAACGTCTTTTGTGTATAAATTATAATATATAATGGGCTATATATTCAGTTTATACACTTTTATAATAATGTATATTATATAGTTTTCTTTTTTCGTTATTCGAGCCTCTTGATGGCTGTTTGGTCAGAATATGACCTGATTAGAATATAATTGCAACAAGTAAACAATCATTTTATATTTCAACTTTGATATTTAAGTGATTATTAAAATTATTGTTGTTACAAAACGCCCCCTTGAGGTTCTACAAGTTAATTATTGAAAACATTTTTAGCTTAATATTGGAACTTGTATATCTATAGAAAATCGTATAATTTTGTGGAATTTGTCAGAGTATGTGTAATTTCAAATTTTATTTACCGTATAATATTATATAATAAATTATAAATTTATATTTTCCGTATTAAAATTTATAGAAATTCCATACATTGGTAAATATATTTTTTCCTATAAGATAATGGAAACAACATTAAATATATATAATTGTTTTTTATTATAATTATGAGTAGTTTGACACATAATTTAACCTGTAGTTTATCTTGTATTTATGTATAGTATGACTTAAGCACGTAGAGTAATTTGAAACTTTGCACTTGACTACAAATCGAATAATGCGAAAATTTTGCTCGATTAATATATGAAATACTTGGAATTCTACACACACTCACACCGGTATATAATACATAAATATGTTTAAAAATTTTCTTTAAACAACTGTATTTATAGAATAAAATGCATGACTGATTCATCCATTCATAAATATGTATAAATTTTTATAATATTGCAAAAGACCACTAAGTATTATTATTACACGTTTGATTATAATTACACAAGACTTTCAAATCGTTAGCGCTTATTATTTGTTTTCATAGTTTAATAAGTTCCATCTTAGCATTTTTCTTGTTGTTTTTTCTGCTTCTTCCACCTTTGATTAAACTTGAACTTCTCTTGCGTATAAAACCTGTCTTGTCTATAAAAAAAGATGAAAATGAAATACAACCTAATAAAAACCGTGGCAATTTTCTATATTATTTCTCATGCATATTTGACAGATTATTAAATATTCCGCACATATCCACCCCCGGCTGCATGAAATTCACACATATATATGTATGTATGTGTATATGTAATACACACCCCCCTCACAACTCTGTAGTACTATATTTAAAAATATTACTACATGGATTTATATCATGACATTTAGATCATAAATTCATATCAAAAATTCAAACAATACGGCCGTTAAGAAAGTCTATTTTGTCTTTGTTATACGCACAAGGGTGGCCATATACATTATACGTATTTTTTGCGTGCCACCCCTTCAACCAAATGTATAGTAAGTCGTATAGATTACATTTATATTGGTTTGGTTATTTTGCATATCGACTGACCGTTTTTTATTACATTTTGTGCTACATATAGGGGGGTAGGTATATCTAATTTCACTTCTTTTACACGTCACAATGCAAGTACATATATGTTACATTGTAGGTATATTAAATCCTTTTTTAAATATTACATAAAAATGGGTTAGTTTAATAAGAGGGTTAAACTCAATTTGAAAATTTAAAACTTTGTTAAAATACTTCGAACAAAAAAAATAATACAGTTTCAATTCCATTTTTGTCGCGGTTCAAAATTAATCTGTTTTAATGACAACACGGAAGTGAATTAAAAAAAAAAGTTTTGTGAAAATAAATACACAGATTTTGCTGTCGATTTTTAAATGGTGTAAAAAGAGGGGTGGAGAAATGAAAAAATATATATAAAGAGTGTGTATTTTGTATCTCTTTCTCGTTGTGTAATTATACGAAAAACTTTTCAAAAGCCAATCCTCTTAGAAGAAAACCGATAACTTTATTACTAATTACAGCTTCTAATTAACTAAGTGGTTCCCGGTTTTCTCGTACAATGTTGTCCTATTTCATACCCACCACCAATCTAACAACAAACTCACCCTTCTGATAGTGTATGTGTACACATAGCAAGTTAATATGCGGATATTGATGAATTCATCAGTGGACACATTAATACAATTTCACGTAATTGCCAATGAAATGAAAGTGAGATTTTTCCCTTTTTTCATTTTTTTTTAAATATGTATTTACGAATGTAAATGTTTGCACCGAGTAGTAAAAAAGGCAACTCTTTTGAAAACAATTTGTTTTATAAATATTTACAATCGATGCCTTCAAATGGCATTGAATAAAAATATTATTTTAGGCAAAATAAATTTTCCTTTCCTTTGAAATCCCGCCACTCCGAACATTATAGATTTGTCACATATAATAACTGACCTGTTTACAATGATAAAAATTTTTTTATCTCAATATTAATTAATCAGCAATTCTTTGACATTGCCGCACAACAAAACCGAATTTATAATTGTATAATTGGTTATTGTTTTAAATCATCAGTTTCATTATATTATGCAAAGAAAACAAAACAAGTATCGATAAAGTAATATAAAAGAATCATTTGTCGGTAAATTTTATTCAATGTATTTTATTATTAAACAAATAACTATTATTAAATATTTTATTTCTCGTTAGATTGCTAAACTAACTTTCGTAGATATACATATATACAGTATAGTATTGAAGTTTTCAAAAGCGGTTTCCCACAATAAACTTGAATAGATAATCCTGAGAAATTGAAAGATATCGATATATCTTTGCGAAAATAAACAATTCTTAGAATAAATCACTAAATCTTCAACGAAGTCATTAAATAATATAAAATAAATTTTCAATGAAATCATCTAAATATTCTAACTTTAAGTACCAGCTGTGACATCTATGTTTGAGAACGACAACTAAAAAGCTTTAACAGACCTTTAATAAAGCTTTTTTGGCCCTAGGGCGCAAAAGACAACGTTTACACTAATAAATGACTTCATTTTTAACTATTTTCCATTTGAAATATTTCAAAATTTAATTTGTCTTGACAGAAAACGTATAAGAAGGCTACATTTAATTTGCAAAGTTATATATTTATAAGCAGGATGCGAAATAAATGAATTATAAAGCAGTTGCAGGTATTGGAAGAAGAAAATTCATACATCCGATTTCAAATTATCGTTAATTTCATTATATTGTACGTACAGAGAACGGGGTAGAAACTGAAAATCTAATAATAAACTATCTCAAGTTGCAATTAATGAAGTAATACTGGAATATTTCAATATAAATTCCATCCGATTATTTGACACGGTTCGAAAATTATTTGAGATTTTGATTTACAAGTAATGCTTTTTACTTCTAAATATCGTCGAAACCGTTAACCATCTTCCATACCACCGTACCACCCCCACTTGCCCACCCACATATAAAATATGTACAGTATACTTTTATCTTTCTAAATCTAACAATAAATACAACCCCTTGAAAAGTTTCATTTAATATAATTTTTCATTATTATTATTTAATATTAACGAAATCATTTTTAATTTTCAAGGTATTATGGTTGAGAATTTGTTGTTGGAATTAGAAAATTGACTAAAAAAAAGCCCTCTCACTGAGAAGTCTCAACAAACGATTTCAATATACAATCCAGATGGCCGTGTGTATACGTTTATGCCTATATTCATACATATTGAAAAGACAAAGTAGTTCCTTAATGACAGAATCTTTAAGAGTTATTGGTATGTTATTGGTTTGTAAAAAAAACAACCCTCTTGTATAAAATGCTTTTAACAGAAGCCATATGGTGAGTGAAATGTTGTTGTTGATGAGAGAAAAATACGATTTTAAAATATACATACATATATTAGTTTTTATAAAAAAAATGATATAATATACATTATATTAGTAAAAATAGGTATTTTTCAAACGACAATTCTATTTTTTAAATATAAGATTAAAACAATTTCTAACGTTTCATGATTATATTTTGATTCATTTGCATAAATGCATTACTAAGAAATAATTTTTATCACATGTAAATTACATTGTAAGCTGAATTTTTATGAGAAAAAAGAAGAAAAAAATCAACAACACAAACATTAAATGAAATGAGTCGAGTTATTATTATTATTATCGATACTTCTCTATTACATTTATATTTTGCTACATTGTTGTATATATTATTATTATATGAAGTACGTGTGTATATGTTTTGTTAATAATGTTGAATAATATATTATATTGTTGTTATATTTTATTACGATCTAGATGTGCTTAGAATAAAAAAACAAATGAAAATGTAACTGAAATTTATTTCTTGTAAATAACGTATTACAATATTGTGTGATGATCAAGTCAACTGTGACAGCTGACATTGTAATTGACAAACACCTGTTTATGTCACAACTTTAACGTATCAATTATATTGGTTTTTATCGATATATGTGGGACATACGTTAAAAATAAAAAAAAGAACATGAACAATAAACACCTGAAAATAAAATGCGTTTGTTAAGTTGTTAACATTTCGTCACGTATTGGAAAATAATGCATCACAAGTTTTGTTCTTCTCACTCTAACATATAAACAGAAAGTTTTGATTCAGAGAATATCTAAATTAACACTTTGATCAAATAAACTGTCGCTAATGAATCCCTTGATGTAAGCAAATACTTGGGATTTATGTACAGTTTATATACGAGGGTAATAGGGAAAAATAAAAAACTTTTTCTACTTTTTTTTTGTAATTATCTAACAAACGTATACACTCTATATTGCCTAAGATATAGAGGTTAATAATAATGAGATTTCTCTTTCTCTTAATATAACCCTCATCGAAAATTTTGTCACTGGTCCAACTCTTTGATAACTAATTAGTGATACACAGGGACGCGAAGGGGGGACATCACGACGATAACACGCGATCGTCATCTCCCTTATTTTCCTATTGCTTATGATGGCAACCCTTTTGCACATTGCAACCCTTTTCTCTCTTCTTCAACTTTCCAAAACTGTATATTTCAAATGACAATTCAACATGACGAATATTACGAAATTAATAATATATACGTATACAAAAAAAATAATAATTTTTCTAAACGATATAAAGACGAATAAAAATTGCATTCACCCTTTAATTAAATGATTTGAATTTTATTATTTCGTAGTAAAACCGGAAATGAAACAATTGGGTGTGTGGGATTTCTTTAGAAATTTGTTCGCGCCGCATTTTACACTGTAAGCGCGATTTGACATTTGAATTTATTAAGAACCAATTTTTCAATGGACTTTTATATATTCAAAACATGAAAAGATTTTTTTTTTTAAATTTTTTCTATGTAGCTTAAAACAAAGGGGTGCACGTTGGAGCGTGGGTGAAATCTTTTATTTCAATTTGACATGTTCTTATTTTGTCATTAATGCATTTGCATATTATTATTATTATTATTATTATTATTATTATTGTGGACTGTTATTCGATACGATTTTTATAAATTAATTCGTATGCACGTGATTTTTTTTATTTAAGTCTTTATATAGCAAATATATACAACGGATATTCCCCTAAATGCCTTTGTGGAATTTAAATTCATTTAACTATATTATGACCATTTCAATTATCATTAATATTTATTGAAATTTATTTAATTTGTTTTTTTCTCCTAGTCTGTCTAACATTGTCAAACATCTGTAAATAAAATTTTGCCCTAAACAGAAAACATAAAATGTTCTAAAATTTAAATTGACATTTTGAGTGCGTTTACTTTATTGGGCCATTTTTGTTGTTCATTAATTATCATAATCAAAAAAATTAAATCATCTAAAGGGAGACACATAATATATAACCCAGTCCGTTTTTTTTTTAATATTTCCACATATGCAATTTCCGTTAGCACTTCATTACGTGAGTCTGTTAAAACATAACAGATTCCTTGCAAATTTTATAAATAGAAATATACAATTAGTGGCCAAAAAACTTCAATTTATTTTACAACCCAATTTTTTCCTGTGGCATATTTAATATGATAATATGTATGGGGGGTGATCCTTGTCCCTCATATAGCTGTTGTTGATGATTCGTTAAAAAAAATATTGTCAGATATAATTGTTATTATTTATGATTGTTACATTGTTTCTGGGGGCTGTTTACATATATATAATATAATATGTATATATAATTTTTTAACGTAGATGACAAAATAGACGAAATTGGCCCGTTTTGGATTTGCTCTCTCTCGTATAACATCGGGGAATTTATGAAAAAAGCTGATTACATGAATTCCATTTTGCTTCACGCTATTATATCTAACTATATATATGTATATGTATATTATAGCGATGTATATATAAGAATGATTATTATGAGGTATATCAGCCAGCGTGCTTCTGATACCATAAAACAGTGTCTAGAGTTTGAATTAAAAATCAAAATATATTGCCTTGCATATATCCCTACCGAGTTTAATAAGGTTCGAACACAGTGGCGTCCGAAAAACTAGGGGAAATATATTATTACATGAAAAATTGAAACAATCATTATGTATTTAATTCGTTAAATTCAGCAATATCAAAATCTGTTTCGTTCGTTTTTTTGCATCTTGTTATTGTATTTTTTCTCTACAATTAACAGCAGCCGTCAATGCAGCTGAAACGCAACAAAAATGGTTATATAGCTGTAAAATGGATAAACTTGCGAAATTGTAACTGTTTGATGTGTGTTTTGTTCCCACTTGCAAATCGTATAATAGTAGTAAGCGCGCCCCTGTTAACATTTTAGAACCCCACAAATACAAACTCACACCAACCACCCACACGAACTCACACACACAAAGAGTGGATGAAGCAAAAGCTATTGTTTTTATAATAACATTGAGATATTACTCTGTGTGGTATAGAAAGGTGGCTATGAACATATTTCACGTAATAAGAGAGTGTGCTGTGTGCGAGAAGAGGGGTGCTAAAAATTGAACATCTTGGAATAATAAGATGGCCCATATATACATACATAGGTAATATAAAAGAGTGAATAAAACGGCAACCTTATTATTATTACTTCTTCTTCGTTTTTTTTTCTTACATTTGTATTATACTTTGAATGCTATAAATAATATGTTGAAATTGGTTTATTTATGACAGTTATATACGGTTCGTTATGCAAAATAATTGCACATTTAAATATTTTTCGTTTATATAAAAATGTAATATTTTTTCGTATAAGGGACCAACCCCTTTTTATTTTTTTTTTCATTTTGTAAGGAGATGATATTAAAATGTATTGTATTAAAACTCGCGCGCGATTATTCCCATTTATAATAAATACTATTTGTTGTATTTTAAACTTTGTAATTAAAATAACAATATTTAAACTAATTTTATATTTTGTACTAAAACATACATATATGCCTGAAAATATAAAGGTATTACATTAAATACAATAATTAATTTTCGTACTTGAGCCAACTTGATTATAATATAGTGTATGTCCATTAAAACAATTGAATTTGCCATTTTGTTAGATAATAAAGTTAATAGTTAAAACCCGATTGAAAATTGGATAGTCGTTGGAACGAAACTAGTAACTTCGACTAATACTCGTATACTGATCTGACTTTATTCCATTACCCTCGACTTTCCTTTAAAGCTAAAACGAAATTATAATTCCATCTCACTTTTCATTTTCAAACATAAATATATACATATATGTATATGTATAATAGGAGTAAGAGTGTTGTGTGTACGAGATGCAAAAACAACACACATATTCACTTGGAAAAGTAAAATACTCTCATCTCTAACTATATATGTATGTAGAGTAATTCTATTTGTTAATTTTATTAATCCTCGCTTCCTCGCTAAAGCAACGTGTACTCCGGAATGTTCTGAGATCGTTTTCTTGTTTTTGACTTACACAGCACTATGGAGATTTACGAAATAAATAAACATTTATATTTATGCTCAAAATTGTACAAATAAATTTTGTGTTAACTAATATTTTGTTTTTTCTGTTACAGAGAGCCACACTTGCTGAAAAGGAAGTAACAACGCTTAAAGAACAACTATCAAATAATACAACGAATAATTGTGAAAATAAAGACGGTTCTAATATGGATAGACAAACATTTGAATCTGAATTAGCCACCAAAGATAAAGAAGTAAGTAAATAAAAAAAATGAATTATAGGTCGTTGAATATTTTCTCACATCATCCTTGTGTAAAAAATCAATGGTCTGCTGAAATGAGTTTAAATAATGTAAAGAATCTGTGTATATTTATAAATATATCTCCCCAAAACAAAATATAAAAATAGTTTTTACTAGATTAAAGTGTTGTTATTTTATATGTTTGAATAGAAATGTGTGTGTGTGTGTTTTTTGTACATGTTGAAGGTGTATTTATAAGTCGTCACATATTTTTTTTACGACCCGAATGAAACACAAGTAACATCTAACCATTAAATCGACCATTTCGTACATATATAAAAAAAACTATAGAAGAATAACAATGAGGGACCCGAAATCACGCAAACGTCTTTAGTTTCTGTTTTATCGTGTAAGATAACGCTATATACGAGTATCGAATTTACGTCAAGGGTGCCTGTGTGTTGGAAAAACTTCAGACCAATATACAAAGAAAACACCCCCTTATTAATTACCCTCGATTTTCAATTATTCCCTCGTTTTTTTTTTAGTTTGCTCGATAGCATAAAATAGAATATTATACAATACAATAACATGCGGACTGAAAAACCACTTTGTCTTTCATTCTGATGATAACCGCCACGATTTAAAGGGTTCTTCTTTCTTTTCTCAATTTACAGATAATGTTTTTTGATTAACTATATTCAATTTTATCATGAACAGTCATTTATTTTGTTTTGTATTATAATTAAATACATCAAAATTATATATTATACTATGGAAAAATCATTTAAAAACTTTTTTTTTGGTATAATGATAAGGTTCAATTAGAAAGTGAGTCATAAATCTAATGATAACATTTTTCGTTATTTATGCAAATTGTGCAGAAACAAAGGATATTAACCCAAAATAATTATTGTTGCCGAAAATAAGTCAGTAAATAGACTTTATGCAAAAAAGCTGAATTTTAAAATATTTTCTTATTTTATGTTTGAATATTGTTACAATGTTAAAAAAACAGTTCTTTAACTGAAAATAGTTGCGTGTTGTAAATATGACTTTTTTTTACACAACTACATACAAGTATATAATATGCGTGTAGTTTAAATGATTGATTTGATTTGTTGAATATAAAATCGAAAAGATTAATTTAGTGTAACATACAAAGAAAATTCACCACGATTTACTAATAAATATGAACTAAAAAAATATTAGAAAACAATTTTTGCAAAAAAAAAATTATGAAAAAAACCTACCACAACCCCTGTATTAGAAGAAAAGGTCTTTACAACGTCTGTTGATTTTGAACAGTAGTTTTATTAATTTCAAGTTGTTTATTAGTGATTATTATCGTGCGAACGAAAATAATAACATAAGAGAAAAAAAGATGTACATATTATTAAGGAATCTTCGTTAATATAAATACAGCAATTCATAATTAATAGATGAGAAAATTAACAGCTGGATTGTAAAGAACACAGGAAATAAATATTGATAACAAAATAAGTATCTAAATAGCATATAGGAACCGAACACAGTATCCTTAAAACTTGTTACTAAACTTGGGATGAAATAATACACATCGTGTGCTTTATAGATTCCACTCTTATTCTCTCTGTCTCTCCTCTTCTTCTTTGATTCTGTGCTTTTTTTACAAAATCTTAAGTAGGATTAGACAAGAAACTTCGTACTGTTTTCTCTGTACGTCGTTAACAGTGTTAATTTCTTTTCGATGTTATATATAGAGGCTGCTGTTCGTAGACGAAGAAGAGGAGAATGCAACAAATATCAAATCAAGCGATACTGTGACGTAGAAGAAAATTATTTTGTATTTAACGTTATAGATACACTTGTTCGCCAATATATAAACCGATTACAAGTAAAAGCGACAAATAAATCACTTTGCTTGAGATTTTTGCGATTTAATATAGTATTATAGGTGATCTTTAACTAGGGGGGCTTTTGCTTTATAACACATTTATCGGTTCACCAACCTTCTTATTTATGTCATCTTAAAAAATACATACATATATATGTATATAAAAGGATGTGACCCTGAAATTGTCACAATTATCCAAAATAATAAACATGTTAACCTGTTTGTGGTTTCATGCACGTACACAATTATACTGTTTTTTTTTTTATTATTTTCATCGTAACACACAGTGTAATTGAAAGGGATTTATTTGGGCCACACAATGTGGTGGCAATTAAAGGATAATTATTGGTTTTAAGCGATTTTAATCTTTTCGTTTCAGTCAGAGGTGACATAAAATGTAACCACGGGAATTTTCTCGTTTTATTTACGTACCTTTTATTATACATGTATAGAAAAAAAAATAAAGAATAATACAGTTCTAACATACAATGCTAATTAATTTTTATGTTAACGAAATCGCTAATAGAGCGATTATTCTAATCAATATGGCGAGCCATTGAACTTAGATTAATATTTATCACCAATTTCATTTGAAGAATTATAAAAAGGAAACGGAAATAGTGTATTTATCGAAAAATGTTATCAGTTTTGTCATTGTTTGGTACTATATAAATATATAGACTATTTTTATTTATTTCTTTTTTTTGACAAATGTACATATATACCAGATGCACACATGCGTGAAACAAAATGAAATTCTGCATTAACAAATGTTTTACGAAACGGATGTTTTTAATGGACTATTCTAGTGAATAAGGTACTAAATAAACTAAACACTATAACAGGTATCGATGGTATTAATTTACATTTTATGCGCATTAAAAAATTTCAATTGTAAAATATACCATAAAACAATTTTGATTTAACAGTGCAAAAACAATGGGTTCTGATAGTACTGTTAGTACTGATCATGTGGCGATAAAAAAATCAATTAAATACGCGTTAACATGTATAGTAAGTATATAGTGTGGACTAATATGATTAATGCACTAATAATGTATGTATATAGTGAAAAATAATAAACACAGCAGTTTATATTCGGTATGTAAATAAATACGTTACCAATAATTTGTATAGACTTAGAAATTAACAAACATGTTAACAGTTTATTAGAATAATTCGATACATATATAGTGATGAAAGAACATCTAGACATAATACGTATTATACAGTATTTAAATATTTTATTTTCTGTATTTTCCAATCAAATTTATAGACATGTATATGTATATTTGTAAAGTTGCCAAAAATACTTGATACTTTTATTCAAAAACATTGTTGTGAATTTATTTATATTTAAATAAATATGTATCAAGTAAAAAAAAATATATTATGAATGAGGAAAGTGTTCAAGTTACTAGTTATGAGTCATTTTTCGTATGCGATTAGTAATCAAATGAAAATAAAATTTTTAATGATTTACATTATGGAAAATTCATCACTTAGAATTTTTTGTACACGTCATTAAAAATCTATATCGCTTTTTATTTATTTATATTATATGCAAAATGCTTTGTTGTGGAAATAAATTTTTTAAATTTATTTTGAGAAAATATTTTGCCATATAGTAAATAATAAAACATGGAAAATGTGTTTAAATGTCTACACACGTACCGATGTATGAATGTGTATATATCATAAAATTTACTGTAATACACTGAGTTGTTCTATAAGTGCGATCCAAAACTAGATAAGAGTTAAGAAATATTCTCATCGAATAAACTGAATTCTTGAAAATTGTTATAAATTATAAAGTAAAGGGCAGCCATAATGTACTTCGCATAATTTATAGAAATATCTTAGATAAGCACTGTACGGAATTTACATTATTAATTGTAGTTTATTTATTCTGGTATTTTTGTTGCAAAAATCAATGTTAGTTTTATAATATAATACGTTAAAAAGTTCGTGTTGGTTTATTTTTAATTTGTCTGTTACTCACAGACGAAATTTAAAGACAGACAGGTAATTTCTGCAAACTAATATTATGAAATATTTCAATTTACTGATTTTTATAGAATAAATAGCCAATTTTATTACAAAGTCACATTTAATAAAATTACCGAAATATGTAATTCAATTCAACAACTCAAAAAAAACTTAAATGTATTATTAAAGTTATATGTCGGAATATAGATAAAATTACAGAAAATGGAAAAACTGTACGAAATTAAAAACTGTAGTAATAAAAGTTCGTTCTTGCTACAGTTTTTTTATTAATGATTCTTTTTCTAATTTAACATGAAATATATCTATATTACTTTACATTTTTAAAACAAAGAGTTAATTCATAGAATTAGCTATCTAGGTACCTACATATAGAAGTATATTTTTTCAGGGGCTTTTCATTAAGCTTCCATCAGAATATTTAAAGTTGTGTTTTGTGAAGGTAAATTTGACATTTACAGTTTAAAATTTTGTCAACTGATTAACTGGTTATTAATAAAATAATGTTGTTAATTTTGATATCAGAAAAAAAATTTCGCAGTCTACACATTAAGTTAATTAACGATGATTTAAAAATTTCAATCAAATTTTAATTACATTTTTATCAATATTTCTTTTAAGTAAATTGATTTATACATTTTCGATATAATTTAATCTACGTAATGTATATACAGATATACATATAAACTTTATTTATTTAATTTCAAATGTATGTAATATACCTTAATCACAACTAAGTATCATTTTAGCCCATAATATTAATGTTTATAATAGTTGGATGCTGTTTGATTTTATGAAATATTAATTTTGTGAAAGTTGCTTTTAATTGTTGTTTTCATTAAACTAATTATCTTAATTTTAGAAAAGCTATTAGAATTTTTATAATTTATTTACATTATATTAATATAACAGTGTTACGCACAATAATATTTGAAAAAAATATATATTTATAAAATTCAAAAGGTTATCGTCGAATTATCGAAATATATATATTATAAAATTCGTACTGATTGGAAAAAAAATGTACGAAATATTGCAATATCGATTATATATTTATAATACAAATTTTAGATTTGCGTTTAATAGTGCAATAAGTATTTAGCGTCAGCATAGTGCTATAACAACATTCGTCTTAAATTGTAATTGTAAGTACTTAATTTACAATTTTTTTTAAACTTTTTAATCAAAATAATCGAATCAAAATAATTTGCATACAATATAAGTATATGTATTTATAAATGTCCCGGTATCGAAAAACTTGGGGCCATAATCTGATTTGTTTCATTTTTCGTTATATTGTTCTTTCTTGTGCTCGTCATCCCCCTTGATTTATGATTGAATTAATTATGACAAATATGGTATAAGAAATTATTAGAAGGATGGTATAAGTATTAGGGTCTCTCAGGCATCCACATCAGACATTCGCGACAGAAAAGGGGCCCATCACCACTGGGCGATATGCGCTAACTTCTTCAACATATACAATAATAACCAGCATTGCAAAACAAAAGAACTTTCGACACACACAAACTCTTGTGTGTCGTATTAAAACAAATTAAGATCTGTAGCAATCCATAGACAAATCCCGGGGGTGTCATCCCAATAGATTGAATCAAAATGGCGGCCATTGCCACGCATAATTGCTTCATCTCGCATACTGAATTCGAACTTGTGTCTTAAATCTAGTATTAAGCATTTACTTACTATGGGGACTGTGTGCACCTGAAATACGTGATTTGCCTTACGGTTAATGTTTATGGTTCAACCCGGTTGCCTCGCTCATTTGCCCAAAACTGTCGATAACGAAATTTATCTTAAATTATACATATATCTATATCTGCTTTGGTATTATAAAGATATGAAGTCAGAGATTGTGAAAAATTGTTTGCACCACAATTACCGAAAATCGTAAATAGGTAGGTACCTATTTCAGAAACTAATTATTAGTGCGTCGATATTATATCACACTAGTGCGATATGAAGAAAAAATTTTATAAATATAGTTAATACAGTGTGGTAAAACAATTTGTTTACTATTTACTTTCATTTACTGTTACGATTTTAAATTTTTGAATTTACGTCAAGTTACTTGTTTAGTTCTGTAAAAGGCCCTTAATATCTAAAGATAGCTGTTTTACCGACCAGCATTATTTTTTTTATCTAAATGTTTCATTGTCACTTTCCACACTTGTTACGAAATACATACATTACATATATGTATTATATTGTATAGATAAGCAGGAAAGATACCATATATATCGTTACAATATATACGAAAGGTAGCTATAGCATTAGCTATAATTACACTAATACCTACTGGATGATTGGATTGCAAACCTTCAAATCTTTATTTATATGCAGACTTAACGGCCTTCTATTCAAACAAATGTAACCATAATCGCTTATATACGCAACAGATTACAAACTAATCGCCAATGTATGTGTATATTTTTTTATTACAAATATAAGCCATAAATTGTATAAATGACATTAATTTTTAAGATAACTAGTTTTATACAACAAAAATTCAGTACCACATTAAATTAATATAAAATGTATAAATTTCAATTAGGAATTCGATTGAGTGTAAAGACTAATTGAAAACTGAATGACTCAATATTTCGTTTCTCGTATTATGTAGAGCATTCGACGACGACCATCCTTAAATTGAAACTGATAGTAACTAATCTAATTAGTGCACAAAAACAGAGATGGATGTAAATTATGTAACCCTCTTGTTTTATGTATTGATTTAAAATGCAATATATTACGAAGAAAAATATAAATTAGAATATATTTTTTTTTCTAAATAGATTTACGAGCTTTTTAGGGACGACCGAATATTTCTGTCCCATCTTCTAGTTTATGAGTGCTTTTAACGACTGTACACACAACTTGACAGCCTATTTCAGAAATATACTGTCACAATTTATTTTATTTAATAATATCAATTAATAATGAACATTGTATGTTCACCTATTTACAATAATTAAAGATAATTTTCTACATATAATTTAATGAAAATTGCAGTTTATTTATTTATAAGTACTGAATTCTTCTGTGTGTTTTTTTTTCCTCTTGTACGTCACATCATCATCATCATCATCATTCACGAATAAATTTATATTTTCAAGGTCATTGTTATATGGCTGTAAATCCGGTTTTTATTAAAGTATTAATGGACCAATACTAAAATTTCATTCAATTACCTGGTCACACTAGAATAAATTTGTAATAATTTCGTCTTCGTTATACACACATATATCATGTTTGGATAAATCTTAGAATGCTTTTTATTAGTTTATTTTATACATGTACACATATAACATGTTTCAGACTTAAATAACTTTACTTTACGGTTTACTGATTTTCCACAATAGTATAAATTCTTACATATATGAATGCCACATACATTTATACTCGTATATAAAATGATTTAACTCGAATATTTTTGTCTCTCATTCAATTTGATACATATGTAATGTATTTATATGTACAATTCTTAAAAACTATGAATAATTATTATTTAAAGTGATTCTTAAAAAATACACAACAAAAAAAGATATAAGCAACATGCAACATTAAGTTTTCCTGAAACACACGTAAACTTTGCAATAATATATACAGGGTGGTTCAAATGCCAAATAGCACAAGCTTCATGTTCTACACGAGTGAACAGAGAGGCAACTATTAAGGCCCCATTGATTTAATTGTACTTTAATATTGCATTTAAAATGAAATTATTTTATGTTTTTTTATTATCGTATGGTGGGAGATTTTTTTTAATCTAGAAATCGAATCGTAAGGCGTTTTAGAATAACGACACATAAGGGAGGCATTGTAATTAGTAAAATGGCATTCTGTATTCTCTTTATTCTGATGTAGTAGGTCCCTTAATGTAAAA